>CALSBV010011200.1:1792148-1817496 GCA_943590825.1 Bovichtus diacanthus | reverse complement strand
CACACACACACACACACACACACACACACACACACACACACACACACACCTGGCCAGAGAAGAGGTTATTCTGGTAATCATACTATAATTAATAACTACTTTGTTATAAGTAGTATAAAGTAGTATTCATGTTTAGTGCAACATGAATACTTCAGTGTGACAGGCGTATAACTCTGCACTTGATTGATTCGGTTGGTCTTCAAACTGTCACTGCACAAGAAACAATTATCAAATCTGTCCGGCTGCACTTCACATTAATATTTATAGTGGCTGAATTGGATTATAAAATAATGGATTATCTCTGCGTGTTGTGTATCAGGCACGGGAACCTGTCTACTCGTCCGAAGGGTTTGCCCTCGTTGGTTCGCAGTGGCATTCCCGAGCCACTCAGAGCTGAAGTCTGGCAGCTGCTGGCCGGTTGCCACGACAACCACGACCTGCTTGAGCACTACCGCATCCTCATCACCAAGGTACACACACACACACACACACACCATGGAGGGACAAGTGCTTAAAACAACTCTTTTTTTTTTTTTTTTTTTGCGGCGGTATGAGAGGTGATAGGAAACTGCAGGATGTTTGCCTACTGATCACACGCAGAAATGTCTGTGCGTACTTAACTTTGATTTCCAAACTTTTTTTTCTTATCCCTCATCACTGGCACGCCAACAGGCTGTTATTGGCCTCCGCTGGATTTCATGTCTTAACATCCCTCATCTGGTTTCCACAGCTAATGTTAATGGTTACGATATAACGGACTTGGAAATTGAGGATTTTGAATCCTCTTTTAATGGTCACACGTGTGTACAGAGCACAGCGCGGAAATTTAGACTCTGCATTTAACCCATCCTAGTATTAGGATAAGCTATTATACTTGAACCAGTGACCCTCCGGTTCCCAAGCCAAGTCCTCACTGCCGCCCAACATGTGAACATAGAAATATGATGGAAGTAGAATGGACATTTAAATCAACATGGCTGGGTGGTGCACCTTTGCACAGAACTGTGACGGTCTAACTTCCGTATAAACCGACTTGTGGCAAGTCGCAGACTCACCGAGTTGAGGTTTTGCACTAACTACCAAACGAGTAGTACAATGTCGCTGAGATTTAACATCAGCGTAGTGTGGACGGTAGGCCAAACGGCGTTCTCAAAGTAGTGAGTGTGACAAACTTTACGACCCCATTGACATGTGTTGTCACCATAACGACGATGCCGATTGTCAAATGACAACAGCAAACCGTTCAATGTCAGCTCTACTCTCATTCTATTTTTATGCATGTCACTGATGAAAATAAAGTAAGAAAACATTTTTTTCTTCTTGTGTGCGCCGTAGAGAACCGTCTCATTTAGCTTTGACATTTAAATGCACATGGTGCCGTCTCAGGACTATTACAGCTCATGTTGCCCCTTTGGCCTCCCAGACAGCTTGCAACAATTTAAAGTATTTAACCGTTGGGTGTTCTCCAGGCCGTGTTCCCATATAACCTACCTGATGCAGTTTAAGTTTGACCGTTTGGTCGGTTAAGTATAAGGTCGTGAAAATGCTACAGGTGCGCATCAAACTCTGGTGCTCTGACACCGCCTGAAAATTGGATTTGGATCTGCTCCTGACAAAGGTCGCGCTCACAGCTTTCAAACCACTCACCAGTAACAGTAAACATGTCATCCAAAATGCGTAGCACATGCACCCAAATTGTCATCGGCAATACTTTACTTGCACCCAGTACTTAGGTCATAGTCAAGGTTAAATGTCAAAGCTTCAATCGACGGCGAAGGTCGGGATGAAAAGATGATATAATCAGGTAACAAGCTATTAATCCGTTATGACCTTTTATTGTTACACAATTTGAAATAAGTAAGTTAAGTTCAAATGTGGGAGTATTAGTCATATGAAGACACTGCTGTTAATTATGAGTTGCACTGCATGAGATTACAGCTTTATGTATTTTTGCCCTATGGAGTCACCTTGAGTTGGTTACACAAGGGATTGCATGATTTTTAATAAAGATAACAATTGATGATTTCACAAATGCATAAACACTTTCATGTTATCTGTAATCCTCTTGTTCAGTGTTTTCAGCTAAAGCTGGCACTCCTATGCTAGTTTTCTATAGTTATCAATACTAGCAAAACTAAACTTTCCCAATGTGATCGAGCAGTTGTCTTAGCAAGAGATTTGTAAACCAGTTGGTAGAATGACAAAGCCCCACTGGACCAGGCGGCAGCAGCAGGAGGAGGAGGAGGAGGTGATGTAAACACGCAAAGCAGACGGAGATCCTTGCTTTTATGGATAATGCAATAGTCTTTCTCTTTGCCGCACAGAAGCAGTTGAAACTACCTGCCTCAATCAATAAGCAGAGAGTGAGGGGGGTAGATGGAAAGAAGAAAAATGGAGAGAGGGAGGAATGTGGACCCATAAATATGAGCTTGTAGTCACTGAGGGGGGAATTGGAGAAAAAGGAATGTGTGTAAACGTCAAGAGAGCTGGCAGATTTCTCTCTTTCCTCACTCACATATTTTTAGTTGTCTTTGACCTACTGTGTAAATGTCTCTCTTTATCTTTCTCAATCTTTCAGTTTCCATCTTTATCTGTTAAATTGGGACAATATTTATTTTTGCTCTTTATGTCCCATTTCTCTCCCTTGCTCCCTCTGTCCTTCTTTCTCCTTCCCTTAGTATCTAGATGTCTTATGTGCCTCTTTCTCTCTCCTTACATAAGACCAAGCTTCTGTAGTTCAGCTCATTTATTCTCATTCCACTGGCTGGGCTTGGGCCATGCCCACATCCTCTGTCTTGCTGGAGTAGTGATGGTATTGATAGGCGGGTGGCTGGGCTATTAATAGCTGCACCAAATGAATAGAACTAGGGGAAGATGGAAGAGGGAGGGAAAGAGAGATGAGAGGCAAATGACAGCAACTGCGCGGGCGATGTGGAGCTTATTAATGTGTGTTGTCTGGCCTCAGTGACGACGTTAATGCTGATTGAATTTTAAGTAATTGGACCGTCGTCCTTATGGAAGGGTATCGGTATCGTAAATCAGTGCTGTTCAAGCGTTATTTTAGTGACCTGCAGCCGAAGGGTGGTAAACCATGTGTGCGTTCTAGTCCTTAACCTACATCATCATCATCTTAGAGGTCTTAAAAAGTCAGAGGTTTATTTTAATGAAAGTATAAGAATGTCCTTCAGCCTTCTATGTTTCACCCTTCTTCTCCTATATAATTTACTATAGCAGGCCCTTGTTAGTAACACAGCAAAAACATACTTTAGATGGAAAATAGAGAAAAGATTGCAGCATTTCTTATCAAGTCTATTTTAGCTTTTTTGATTTTTTTCAGACGAGCACCTTTTTAAATGTTGTTTTTTTTTTTTGGGTTGCATTTTCAGTAACCGTCCTATATGTACTGTTTGTGATTTTAAAATGAAATTCAGATCACATCTCATTTTCTGTCACCCAATGTGAAATGATTTTGACGGATGACAGACAGCATGAGAATATTGAGGCCGGGACATATAGAAAGACATTTCATGTCCTTGGGGAAAAATTGACCATTAAAAACAACCATACGTTCGTATTACTTATTCCATTTATACATCTTGAGTTGTGAGTTTTAGTATAGTTTAAACACACAAATGCTATCTGGTCATTTGTAAATTACAGTGTGGACATTCATTTTTTTTGTGCTACAACTACAAGTTTACAGTGCTGTGCTGCAAGAACTCGGAGGAGCGGCTCGTCACACGGCTATAGCTGGTCCACCTTTTTAAAAAGGCCTGGCGGGCTTCCAAAGTGATCTTGTCACCTCTTGAGGAGTCCGTTCCCAAGGTGATAACCACGCGTTAGACTAACTCTCATAGCATTTAGCAGCATGTGGCCCGTGGCCGGCTAGCTTGATATCATAGATCGCAAATGTCATGTTCAGTGTTGTACTGCTCTCATTTACAGTCATCACACACAGAGTCACTAACACACACACACACACACACACACACACGCGCGCACCATGGCCTTAGGGCATCTGAGACATTCACAAATAACTTTGTTCTCGGCTGGCGCAGCACTGTGTTTGGGGTCGGGGTCAGGGGGTTGATAGTGACATTTGAACAGCCTTTTCGTCCCCCTAGAGCCGAACAAGCCCAAGGTGTGCTGCCTCGCTTGAACCCACAGCTTTAAAAAAAAAAAAAAAAAAACGCTCTGCCAGCTATTTCCAGGCCATCCTTTCCACAGACCAATCCCACTCGCAGCACAGCCAGTGTGTTAACAGAGGTCAGCATCTCTCCACAGGTTTGATGGCTGTCATCAGAAGCCTGGGACAGCGGTTTCACCACAGCAGGCCGTAAGGAGCCTTCTACTGTATGAAACTGAAGGTCTTTCAAGGAGAGTGTTTTTGTAAAGGGAATAGATTTATTTTTTACTTTTCTGTTTAATCCTTTTGTACAATCTCCCACCATTTACTCCCTGGCTTAACAAATGTACACCCGTGAGCGGGATAAAACAATTTGTACGTATAATTAGCAATTACTTTCTTATATATTGTATAAATATTGACTATTGATTCTGCAATAGCCCTAACCCCCGTCCTTTATCTGATTGGTTACTTGGACACATTGTGATCCCAGTTTTCCTGAGTCCAGACCTTTTGACTCTCAACCGAGTCGAATCACTTGTCCTGTATCGTGACGTGAAAACTCTGCAAAACCAGTATGTTGACATTGGCTTCTCATCTGTGACTGAACATGACGTTGGTTTCAGGCGGATACGTTGGTCTCTAGTGACTGCATCGATCTCTATCCATTTATTTTCAGAACTTTTTTTTTTTTTGAAATTCCCACCCATGACCAGAACCAGCTCAGTTTAATTCTTTACAAAGCATGTAATGAAATCTAGGTGCAAATTAGACCCGGACTGTGAGGTGCTTCACATGTTGAATCATATTGAGGCCAGGCGCCAGCTTAGCAATGACATTTAACGTCTGTGTACAATCAAAGGTAGCATCAGCCATGCAGCCAGGCTGGAATAACACTACACCCACGCCTGATAACCCACGTACAGATACATGGAGTAATGTACATAAGATAGGCTGCCATGGTAACTGAGGGTCTACGGACTTCTCTGGGCTTGAAGTTGTCTCCATGACAATTCTGTGTTTCCTTTCGTCTTTGTCTCTTAACTTCTGCCTTAGTTCATTAAGTACTTCATATTTGAATAATTGGAAACTAGGTAGGTGGCCAGCTACTCACAGTATTCACACACACACACTCCCAGATTTCACCGTGTACTTTTTCAACCTTCTGGCAACCACAGTATCTGTACACACGCAAGTAATAGTTTGAAAGTTCTTGACAGTTTGTCGTGGAATTTAACCGATATAAACTATCATAAGAGACGGCGAGATATCACACTGAAATAAAGATACTTAATTGAATAAGTAATATTTGAATTCTTTATTCTTGCAAGAAGGAACAACGATGCAGTGTCCAGCAGTCTGCAGCGAAGCACAAAGTACGGAGATTTCTTCTTCACAGCGTTTATAGTCTTGATAACCAAATACCTCAGAGAGAACAGAGCACAATAGAAATGGGAAAACAGGTGTGATTTAAAGTAAACAGCTGGTGGTTGGTACCGGTCGTCCGGTTGTCCCGAGTTCCGTTGTCGAAGGTTAAAGCAGCCGAAAGAGAAGATTAGTTAGAGTAGGAGTACCTCTGAGGAAGAGGGGGAGTCAACTCCTCAAGTTGCTGGGCTGATTATACGAATAGAAAACATACAGAGTACATATTCAAAACTAAATATGTTGGAAGGTTATTATAGAATCATGAAATGTACCATTACAAGTTCTAGTGAGCTGGAGAGGTGTTTGAGTTGAGTATGAGATCACAAAGCATATTAGTACTCGCAGCCGCCGTTCTTAACATTATATGGATAATAAGAGTTCTTGTTTCTTTATCACTGAAAATTATATTATAAAGATATAACAGCAGACAAAACCATGTCCTTTTCTTAACACAATGACATGAAAGTACTGCTATTGCTTCTTTTCTAATACATTATTGGGATTAGTTTTTGTTATTTTTAAAAGATTTTGACTGTCGGTGCATATTTGTGCTGTGTATATACAGTATACATTGACATGCATATTGCTATTGAAGGATAAATCCACTAGTGTAGTCGAATAAACAAGCAATGTGATCAAAGCTCAACACTTAGTGGGTTTTCTTAGGTTTTCAAACATTGCCATTATAGTGAGGCAAGGTTTTCTCCCCTATATGAAAATACAGTACGCCTGCACAGATATACATCATGCACATACACAAGCACAGTTCCTCTGGCTTAGTTGTGTGCCCTGCCACTAGTTTGAGGTCTCCCATCATTCTTTCATGGATGGAAAAAAATCCCCTTGAGGGTCTAGAGTCTTGTCAATCTCAGCCTCTCGCACAAAGACACACACACATTATTCCCACTAGCCCATCTGCTTCATAGTATCTGTAGGGACCAGCTGCACTGCATGGCCATGACCCAGCCAAGCAACACCACTCCCATTCTCCCCTCCTTGCAATATACTGTAGGTCTATTCCCAGCACATCGCCAACCCCGGTTCTGTGTGTCTCTACAATGCAGCCCTGCAGCTCCCATTCATATACCCACAGTGGGAACCCACTAGGCACCACAAAAGGACACACTGCCTGTTTTCCCAAGCTTAAAGATGTATATCTTGAAAAGAAAATCAAAAATGATATATCTCCCATTTCTGTAGTCTAATCATTTTTGGATTTATCTAAACAAATGATGAAGTGAAAAGCAATTATAAAATAGGATTTATGACGCATTTAGAGTATTTATGGCAAGCATATAAGCTTTTCATTTAATGTAAATTTATTTAACATGCCATGCAAAATGTGTGATGAAATAATTAAATAAGTAAAGGTGTTGTAGCTTTAACTATGCTGCCATACAACAGTGAGTGTCTCCACTATGTGTGTGTATTAGCATAGCCTCGTAGCCATGCTGACACTGATATGACAGCTCGGATTAGGGAGATCCAGCCTACAGCGTCTTCTCTGGTCACAACACTTCCTTGTCTTAGTCCTCATATCGACTGTAGCCTCACAGCTAGAGTAATGGTCCGCTTCTTCCTCTTCATCATTTTTTATCAGGTTGACGAGTACATTGATAGAAAGGATTTGTCCAGAAAAGGGTTAAAAGTATATATGATTTATTTGCAGTTTAAGCAAGGAAAAAGCTTAAATAAGAGACTTTTAGCATCTATAACATAGTACTGCATACCCCTGAACAGACAGTAGTGACACACACACACAATACAGGGCAACACCACTGACAGAATAAGTGTAAATGTATTGCCTATGTGTTAGATGTGTTAAAAATGCAAATGCAAAATGCAGCCACAACCTGCATGTTATACAACAAATATATTTTTACATTTCTTTTTTTTTTTTTTTTTTTTTTGAACAAAAAAACAACGATTTCAAGTGTAGATACAAAAGCCCTATTGTTTGCATTCAGCCTTTACAAATGACTAAGAGATGCACGTTACATCCTGACCTACATGGTGCAGGGACAATAGGTGCTCCAGAATAATGAATATCAGTATCTCAACCTGAGCTCTCAGATGGGTCTTCACTGCCATGTGGTGTGAGGTGAGATGAAGATGATAGATGGTGATATAAGTAGGCATCCTGTCACTCTTTGACCTTTAGCTGTTCTTTAATATTTACCTGCAGTGTATGCAGTATACATGGTGACATTGGGCTGGAGGTAAAAAAAAAAAAAAATCTGTTATGGGTTTTCAACATAAATTGTGGTCATGTAAAATGTGATTATAATTGCTGTGACTTTGTTTTCCACATGCTGTGAGCCAGCTCCTATCTTTACATTTGACATTCTCTCCTTCCCACTGGGTCTGCTTCATACATCTTCTCTGCTATATTAACCAGTAACAGAATGTGCCCTCGCGACCATTACTGCTTTTTCATTTTCATAATTTTAGAAATGTATAGCTACCTTACATGGCTAACTTTACTGTGGCTGTCCACAAGAGAGGTGAATACAGCATTTTGAAAAACAAAACTAAATAAAAAAAGTGAGCAGTACAGTATGCACAGTACTCTTGTTTTTCACAATGGTCTGTGATGCTTTATACTCAAGTATAGCAAAGAGCCAAGAGAGAGAAGGTCGTGAAACAATCTGTGATCTCACTGCATTGAATGCTTTGTTTCATTATCTACATTTTCAAGATTTCATTTTTGTTAAACAGTGTCAATCTTATGAATTTACTCAATTTCTAATGCAGTTTTAATGACAGGCAAGTAACCCATGCTGCAATAAAGACAACTACTACTGTTGTCAGTGATTCACATTCTTTCTTTTTTTTGTGCCGTAAAATAAGCCAGAATTTAAACATTAAAACAATGAACTAACATTATCAACAGAATTTAAAGAGTTAACGGTGTTGACGTTGTGTCAAAAGACGCCTGTGTATTGTGTTGCAGAAGATATCTTCTGAAATGAGCATCTAACTGACTCGTGCCGCTCCGTCCAGGCTGTAATACCACTCGCTCCTCTAGAGGTCATAGTGAGTCACTATAGCTCCCGTCTGCCCTCAGACCAGCGGGAGAAGAAATAGAGCCGCCTGACTCTGCAGAATTGGGGCTCGTCAACATTACATCCATGATCCCTGCTGATGGTTTGTTGTAGTTTAAGTGGCAGAAACGAGAAAAGGACTTGCAGCCTCGCCTGGTGCACACCGCTGCCAGGAGACACGGACAGATCTTCTGTTAGCAGTTAGCACCGATTTAGCCGACTGCCTGACTACTGTTAGCGTTAACATTGCCACCACGTTCAGTAATAACCTTTCTGACTTCTTTAAACATCGTCTGAAAGCTTAATTGTGCACCTTGGATTGAAGTTTTCATGCGTTACTTACTCCCTGAATTCTTACCCACATTGTCCTAGTAAAATGTCCTTGAAGAAGATGGTGATCCCCCTTCCTCCTTACTTTCTGTACTGCATGTGGCTGTGGATAGCAGCTATAATGTAGTAAACTCCCTGCTTGGGCCAACATATTGCTGTTGACTGGAATCAGCCGGAGCCCAGGGGTGGAGAAGGGTGGGACGCTGGGAAGCAGTGAAAGGTGAATCAGCCTCCACCTTTGTTTCCAAGTGGCCCCGCTGGCTTTGTTTTGGAGCAAAATGAATTATTAACGGTGGCCTTCTGGTCGTGTTTTTCATCAGTGTCCACCTCCAAAGGTAAAGAGCACTGTGCTGAGAGATCTCCATTGACTGGCTTCTTCCATAGTGACAGCAGAACTGTCTACATCAACTTTATTTTTAGTCTTCACTTTGTCTCTCTTTATTTTTAGTTTTCTTTTCTTTCTGACCCCTCGCTCTGTTTTTCCATCACACCGTTTCTCTTGAATGACCAAATTAACCAACATAGGTGCTGGAGAATATCTGGTCTCCATGACAATTAAATAGCCGTCCTTCTGCATGGCAGATTGTCTCACACTCCAATTCACAATCACATTGTATGAAAAGCACTGTATTAAACCTTATTATTATGGATATTCCACTTCACTTAAGTTGAATAGTCTCTCATTTTGACCTCCATAAACATTAGTTAACAGACAATAAACCCCAAGTTTAAACTGACACAGTTCTGTCATCACACACATTTTCTGTTGTTCGTGTTGAACACTTTCACTTCCTCACTTTACAACTTTTAACTCAAAGTGCCTTTTTAGTAGGATTCTGAACAGTCTCAACAGTGGTTTTAATTTGTTTTTTCAAATTGTCAAGAGTCAAGAACGACTTGCCAACATAGTAATCATTATATTTACATGTGCAGTTATGTGAGGCAATACTTATTCATCTGCACATTGACACAAGAAGAACAATTATGACTCAAACGTTATTCTAAAACTAGAGACAAAAACTAGAGATTAGTTATCTGATGTATTATCTAAAGTTTGAGTATCATGTATTCAGATTATTAATAAAATAAACATTTCCTCTTCATAGCTAGGTTACAGAATGATTTAGTTACCACACACACACATTAATCAATATTTCAGTTTCCACCTCAATCTAAATCTGCCAGAGTTGGCTAATGAGCTCATTTTCTTCTGTAGTCCCTCAGCAGATTATTACAAATTATGGACTACTGCCTCCATATTTAAAGTCAATCAGCCTGTGTAAGGCATTCATTGGATTGAATGCTCTGCCATAAACAGTTGTTAAAGAACTGGATTGGCTGTGTAATGTTCTTACATCTCCTCACTCAGGTCTATGTTCAGTGTCTGTCTGCGTCTCTTCTTCAGGACGGCACATTCTTCTTTTGTTGTTGTTAAGATAACACGTTTGGTTTTGCTCTGATGGTTTGATATTGGACTTCTTGCGCAATTTCAACAAGCGCTTTACTGTTTAGTTTTGTATAATTAGACACCAAGGCGAATAGCGTCATGTTTTCCTTTGTCCTCCTGCAGTAAACAGTATAAGTATACTTTGTAGGTTCACAGGATGTCTAGATTTTTCCAATAAGGATTTAGTTCTTGTCATATTTGCTCTTTTCAAACATAGATATTTTTTCCAAATAATCAATTTCCCATGCTCCTCCTGGAAGAGGCAAGGCGCAGTGTTGTTGTCCGGTCGCCATTTTCCATCCAACTTGACAGCAGCCGCTCTGCGTTGCCTCAACCTGGCTCTAGTAGTTAAAAAACAAAGAAAACGATAATGTTTGCAAAGTTGCTCTTTTTTGCAAGATTCTCCTGCCCAGCCATGATGTGTGACAGTTTCTTTCCATCCGCCCTTCTGCTTAGCCAATTTGCTGTCACTTGATCCTCTTTATCATCTGCTGGCCAGAGGATGGTCCCAACTGGCCGAAATGCCGGGCAACTGTAACTAAGGGACAGGCATAGCTGTGCTAAGCTGTTCGTTAAATAAAGGATAAATAAAGTATCCAGAAGAACCTGGAGCCTGGCTAGATAGGAGAGAGGACTCATCTTACTAGGATTAGCCGTCCAAGATGTTCAATGGGATTATGGAGGTTAAGTGTCGTCCTGTATTCATGAGCGTTTTATACTAATGGATTTAAGAAAGCGGCAAGCTGAGGCTGATGACCACTGACACGCACAGGCATCGTCTTCCTTCCCCTAAAGTACTGACAATAAGGTTGTTTAATATTTTTTATTAAATAATATTTTTTTTTTTTACATACTGGGGCTAGGTAGATCTGTGGAGAAGGGAGATTGAGGGGAAGAAGTGTGACTGAAATAGGGAAGGAAAGAAAAGGTGGGGGTGGGGGGGGGGGCTTTAGTTAATAGAAAACAGGCTCTGAGAGATAAGTAATATGTAAATAGGAAATGTATCCAAATTTACCTCTGGGAGAAAGCCAGTGTGAGAAACAGAATAATGTGGCAAGGAGCCTCAGGTGCAGCTGGGATGGGAGGAGGCGAGGCAATGAGCGAGAAGCTGAGGGAGAGAGAGCGAGAAAGAGGGAGGGTTCGTGTGTGTGTGTGTGTGTGTGTGTGAGAGAGAGAGTTTGTGTGTGTGTGGAAAGAGAGAGAGGTTGAGTGTGCAAGCTAGAGAGACTGTGTGGAGAGGGAGGGAGGGAAGTGTAAGCCAGTCACAGCATCTCTCCTTCTCACTGCACCAGGGCTGAGGGACTCTTCGTCCCCTCGCTTCCCTCGCTGCAGATTTAACTCATTTCCATCAGCGCAGTCATCTTTTTTTCTTGCTTTTTACTTGCTGCTTTTGACAGATGCATTGCATTCATCTCTTTCTGTATTCAAGGATCTAAGGATTTATTTATTAAAAACGGGGGTTGTCCTGTTTTAAAGGAATTTAAAAAAAAGGGGACGTTTGCAGAGGACAGTGCTTGAAACTGGGACTCCGACTGGGACTTGGTCTTTTCTTTATGCTGCTAGAGTGGATTCCCTTTTGTTGCGCTGCCAGTGTTTTGTTCATAGCGACAGACATACTGAGAGAGGAGTTGTAGGACCCCATACCTCTACAATTAAACAGAGCACATGCATCAAAGGACGAAGGAAGTTAGAAAAATCTATGTTTGCATGAAGCACTTCAGGAGAAGGTGCTAAGCCTTCCCTGCCAATGCTTCAGAATGTCACAACAAAAATGCAAGTAACACATTTATGGGATAAATAGATGGATTGTATATTGATCCCCACACCCCTCTTTGCAAGTGTCTGCCACGGGATTGCTGAGGAGTCGAAGTGAGAGGAGCGCTGAGCTATTCAGCTGGCCTTTCATTGCTCCAGGAGAGTCCTTCCACCTGCCTGCATGGGAGTCTTACATTTAACACTTTCATCAGCTACTGGACTTTTTCATTTGTTTTTCTTTCGCGACTTGCAGTCCAGAACACTGAGAGGCAAGTTTGCACATTTGGATTTAAACTTTAATTCACTTTAATAGGAAAACTCATCCAGACATTTTTGAAGTGCTCGGTTTTTACCTCATTTTGCCTAGTGATGCCTTGTAAACACATTTCCCCCCCAGCGCTGTGTGCGCTGAGAGAGCTGTGACATTATCTCCTGCGGAGATCCCCATGTTGTTCTAGCCTGTGTCTGTGTTTTGATTCAGACAATAGCTGGGCATGCATGGGCTCCAGACACTGACCAGAGGACCACCAAAATAAGGGAAGCCTGCTGTTACATTGTAAACACACCACCACCAATGGGACAGTGAAACTTTGGATTTAATTGAAGGGTGGATTCGCAGAGATGGATGTAATTTATTTTTCCAGACTTTGGTGTAGAGGAAGAGGGACTCCTAAGAAGCTTTTTTCACCTTTAGCAATGGTTGCCTATATCTATATTTTGAAAGGTAACTGCACTCAATGAATTTCATCTGATCTCTAGGAGTGAAAAGGAGCCATTTGCTGCTTAACTATTTGATCTCCTGTGAGGGTCTGTTCGGAGCGGAGAGCATTGTGCTTTGCTTCATGCTTTAACCTCTTTGTATGGTGTCCTCCCCCGCATCTTCTGTGCTCTCTGCCCTTGTGTGGACAGCTTTTGCCCTCAGCCTCCCGGTGGCAACCCTCATTAGGATCAGGAGCTGAGGCCACAGATTGGTAGGCAAAGCAGCAGGGAAACTTGCCTTTGGGATAGATGCTGGTGACAGCACTAATGTTACCCTGGTTTACTGAAGGAATACTGTTTTTTTTTTTCCTCTACTCCTGACTGTAACCCACACACTACTTTCACTAACCATGAGTGATTGGAAAAGGAGAGCTAAACGGGTTGTCCTACCTTCCCAGAGGCTGTATTGATTTTCCTCCATTCAGTGTTCATTTGATTGAGACCCAGCTATGTGAGAGGAAGGTGAAAAAGAGAGTGAGTGTGTTACGGAGAGTATTGAGCTCTGTTAACTGAAGAAGGCTGCAGACACCCGGTATAGATCTGGTGGGGGGCAGGCAGTTCTCCAGTTTCAGGCCAGCTGCCTTATGGGTGACACACCACAAACCTGACCCACCTGGATAGCACCCAGAACAATGAACCAGTCTGAACTGACAACGGACCCGGTGCTCACTGCCAACAGCAGTCATGGAGACCTCTTTCCTGGCAGGGCCGCCAACCACTCGTGTCCCTTGGGCTGGGGACTGAACGAAGGCCTAGAGGCTTGCGTCCTGGAGACTGCGGTTATTGTACTTCTGACTGTGCTCATTATTGCAGGGAACCTTACGGTGATCTTTGTGTTCCATTGTGCCCCTCTGCTACACCACTACACCACCAGCTACTTTATCCAGACCATGGCCTATGCTGACCTGCTGGTGGGTCTTAGCTGCCTGGTGCCCACCCTGTCTCTGCTCCACTACCCAGCAGGTGTCCAGGAGCCCATAACATGCCAGGTCTTCAGCTACGTCATCTCTGTTCTGAAGAGTGTTTCAATGGCCTGCTTGGCTTGTATCAGTGTTGACCGCTACCTGGCCATAACTAAACCGCTGTCTTACAACCAGCTGGTGACGCCATGCCGGCTACGAGGCTGCATCACCCTAATCTGGGTCTACTCTAGCCTGGTTTTCTTGCCCTCCTTCTTTGGTTGGGGTAAGCCAGGCTATCATGGAGACATTTTTGAGTGGTGTGCTCACTCTTGGCCCACCTCTGCCCTCTTTACAGGCTTTGTGGTGTGTTTGCTCTATGCCCCTGCAGCACTCGTGGTTTGTTTTACCTATTACCATATCTTTCGCATCTGCCAGCAGCACAACAGGGAGATCAGTGAACGACGGGCACGTTTCCCAAGCCAGGAGATGGAGACTGGTGAGGGGGGTGGCGGTGGGCATCATGGAGGGCATGGACCAGATCGGCGATATGCGATGGTGCTGTTCCGCATCACCAGCGTTTTCTATATGCTTTGGCTGCCCTACATAATCTACTTCCTGCTAGAGAGCTCCCATGTGCTGGATAGCCCTGCCCTCTCCTTCATCACGACCTGGCTGGCAATTAGCAACAGCTTTTGCAACTGTGTCATCTACAGCCTTTCCAATAGTGTGTTCCGCCTGGGCATGCGTAGGCTCTCGCAGACTATTTGCTCCTTCAGCCACTGTGCGGCCGATGACAGGGACTTTGGTGAGCCTAAACCAAGGAAGAGGGCAAACTCGTGCTCAATCTGAAGGGATGACTTTTTTAGGATGAGGATACTGCTGGAATCTACGAATGGGGAACATAAATCTTAACGAGCTTAGCAGCTAGTTAACTTTCAGTAACATTGCCAGGGCTTAACCAAACGGAAAACAATTTCTGTTGCATCAGCCTGTCAGCCGACACCAGTGACATTGCCTGGGTCACAATAAACCATAATTTATTGCATTACAAGCTTTTCAAGGAGATGGCTGCAATGTCTAAACAGAGAGATTTAATGAGATGGGCACTCTGTGATGGCTTTTATTCTGTGGTATGTGACTTGGCTGTGGATCATATAGACAGTAGTCTCCCCATGGCTTTCTTAGCCTTTACATCTCACTGTATGTCATTAGCCAGGTCAGACATAGTGGGAAAACAAAACTGTAAACTCTAAAAGATTCACAAATATCTCCTCAGACATCAAATGTGACCACACTATTTCATGCCTGTTAAAGTTTGTTAGTGGTTGTAAATTGAATCGACCTTCTATTCGATGTGTCCGTACTGTCAATGACTGTCATTAGCAGAGCCTAGATAACCTACACTTACTTGTGCTCATAAACCCGTTTAAAGGTTGTAAATTGATATTTGACTTTTTAATTGTATAAACACAGACAGTTACGACAGCCGTTATGCTGCTGATGAATAACCTTGACTGTTTTCTTGAGGAAAGTGCGCAGTCCATTTCCGCTGAAGTATTTTATGTTAAGTCTGTAAACATAATGTATGCAGGTGAACAGGAGAGAGAGAAACGTGTGTCAGAACACCTGACCAGTACATCATTACCTTTTTTACTTCTATTATTAGACTGATTGGCCAATCGGCGATCTGACTGTTGGTTGAAATTTGAACGGGGTCGTTTACTCGGACCTTCTGCAAAACATGGTATGTAATGTAACAATGAACCGCAATCTTAAACCGTAAAACTCCAATATACCACTGTTTAGATCGTTAAGCAGAAAATACATCACAGCATCAGACCAATGACTGTAAAAAATATCTTAACTAAGGATTACAGAAACCTTTTAAATAAAGTTCAAATCCCCAAAATAAGAATGAATAAAGTTTTCACTTGACTCAACATTGTAACTTATCTGTAATGTCGACAGTCAAATTGTCAACACATTTATCACATTGCCTAAACTATAGTGCGAGCTGTATCTCATTTCCCACAGACGACATGCTGCTTCATTGTTTACCAATTTAAATATCAGCTGATTGGTCACCAATTGATTGGTGCAACCCTCCTAAAAAGCACCTTATTTCTAGAATCCAGACAAAGGATGTGACCATGTGACACTGAGGCCTTTTATATTGAAAGCAGGGAACTGATGCCCGTGGCAGATAACTACCCAGCACAGTTTTTTCCCAAGGTCCCCCCTTGCGCTTATGAAATAGCACAACAGCGCCAGCATTCCCACCATTTGTGTGGCATTCCTGATATGGCTGTGTTATGAGTATTCTGCTAACAGTTTGATGCATGAGCGCTCATGACAGCCATTTCTAACCATCAAATAAATATTACATCCCGCTTGTATCTATAGGGCCATGTATACTAGATGGTGAACAAACAACAGAATTGGCTAAATGAAACGGCATTATCTAATTATGAATTGACATTATGCAAAAGGTTTAGTTTAGAAACAGAATTCTGTAATTAAGCGGACTTGAGGATATTCTTATTTTTAGATTGCACCTGCTGGGCCTAGCTTTTAGCCCCCCTGCCAAAAGTCATTTATTGGTAAGAAAAGTGATAGTAGTGGCAGCGTAAACCAGAACACGTAGGCTGCTTTTTGGTGCTTTGCATCAGTGACACAGTTATCTTTTGTTTAAGATGGATTTTATTTCCTAGCAGTGGTAGACGGGGGCTCAGGGTTAATGTGATCCAATCTGTTTGGAGGTCGCTGTGAGGTTAAAACTTAACTGATCTGAAATTACATGTGTTATAAAGGTTTAAGGCTATAGTTGCTTATCTTGTAGAGGTTTGTTAAACTATTGGCTGGACATTACTTTTAAACTGCAGTCTCCCAGTCTCTTTCAGCTGTACCAATTCTGTTACACTTGCTGATTTTAAAAATAAAAAAAATACAAAATACACAAAAAAAAAAAAAAGTTACTGCCCCTCAAACTACAGGCCTGAATGTCTTGTGTGACTTCTCACAGGGTCGAATATTACTGGGAATCACACTGTAAATTTGGGCTTGTTGAATTTTCCATTTCTTTTTTCAGGATGTCTTTGGCCAAGCAACAGATGACTGTACTGGGATATTAATGGATTGTTTGTGGGAGATGGGTAGTTAACTCCTTTCTGCTAAAAGATTATAATTATGTTGTTCTTTTACTGTGCCTATCCCAGCTTTGGTCAAAAGTGAAGACTGTTCCCCAATCTGATGTGGGCTTTTAAAACAACCCAAAACTGCCACTGGTTATGACTGGAATCCTTTGCTACAGCACTGTAGTAAAGTCATTCCAGTCAATTTACCTTGTACATTCCCTTGATCATTGGATCAGTGTCAAAGCAAAATTCATTTCACATGAATACAGCCACGTACTACAGCCAAGAACTTATACGGATTTCCCTCTTTGATCATGTAGTAGTGTCATCTGTGGTTTAGGCCTTGCTTGTAGTGTATATTTGTCCATGCTAGAAACCAAGTGACACAGCAAATCCAGCCCCTTGATATTGTAACTGCATTCTATGCTGCTGAACAGTAGCCTGTGTAATTCATTCCTCATTTTAAAGCTGCATTAAGTGATTGAACACTAGTAAGACGCAACAGAAAGACTCTGAGCCTTCAGCTTTTTATATTTTAGTGACAAGAAATTTGCTATTTCACATCCAGCAAAAATAGAGTCAAGAGTCTTTCTGGCCATTCTGATGAATGTAAGTACAATATTGTTTTTAAGCAAAGGTTTGGTAAACCAACATCAACAACAGAAAAACATCTTTTTGGTTATCTACATGCTCTCCTTTCTTTACCGGCCATTCGTTTACTTTGGCTCTTGGCAGGTAGCCTACAGTCAACTTGATATAATCATGTGTGAGTGGCTGCCCGTGGTATGTTCTGTATGTTCCCGTTTAGTTGGTTTAGACAACTAAGATGACCAAATCTGTGTAAAGCTGCAGTATGGGGTGTTGATTCTTAGCGGGATCATCAGCGTTCATCACCCTTTAACATAATCAGGAGTTGTTGGATTCAGTGTAAAAAAAAAAAAATATTGCTTTATGCAGCTTTAATGCATTACAGATTGTTCTGTAAACGTGCCTAAAGATGTATTTTGTAGGAAAAGTGAAAAAAAAGTTGTTGAGAAGTAATTACTGTTACATACACATGCTGCACTTTTTAAAATCATTTTCCAGCTACATGAACATTGAACCCTTTGACCGTGTACACACCTGAAGACACACTGTCGTTGGATTCAGTTTCCCATGACTGATAGTTCAGACTTCTGCCTTCAACTGGGTACATGTTCCACTATCTGACGTCTACAATATATCTGTAAGATAAGATGAGACAGCAGATTTGTCTAAGTCTTGTGAAGTCCCTTCTATAGCCATATGACCTGGCATATATGAGGAATAGCAGTAGGGAACCACAGCATAGCCGTGTCAAATACTAGACTTGCGATGATATTCTTTTTATTTTGATAGCTTGTGTTTTTGGTGCTTCTTTTGGAGCATAGTGCAGTTGGGTAGTAGAAGAAATGTATAGGATCTGAATTAGTGCTATATTATCGTCACAATATGGTGACACACAACAACATATAAAACAGAAGAAAGCAAAGTTCTTTAATAGCCTAAAAATAAATAGCTCTGTTGTTACCATATAATGTAAAAGTTGGAATATACTATTCAAGTGGAGATTATAGTATTTGGTCAAAAGTTGCACAAATATGCATTCCTTTGGTGGGCTTTTTTGTAGCGGGTTATGTGAAAATGCGTGTGTTGGCTCAAGTTTTCAAAAATCCTAGAGCCACTGAATGAATATTTAAAAAATAAATTGTTTATATGTGTCTGTATTTCACTGACCGAACTGAAGTGGTAGAAAATCAAAACTGTTATCTTGTTCAAACAAGTGATCTTACTTTCAAGTGCATTGATCTGGGCTTTCAGTAAAAAAAACGTTTTGTTAATTAAAGAATAATATGTATTTATTTATTAAGTTATGTTTTAAACCTTTACACAATATACTGTATATGAGTATACTGTATGTAAAGTGTGTGTATTTGTTTTAAATCTGCTGTACAGCCAAAAAAATCTGACAAATTCTGACAAAGGTATGGCATACCATTTGTGTTAAATCAACTAGGCTGCTGATGTTTTAAATAGGAGGCAGAGTGTGTTGAATTACATAGTATCTATTTTTTTATTTTGAAATTTTGTCAAAGACTATGGTTTTGTTGTTGCTACCAACCCAATAAAGGTGAAAATAGTAGAAATTCTGTGTGTGTTTCTGTAGCAACACTTCCCAGTTCGCCAACTTTCATTCACAACCAGTGGAACTCTCCACTTGGCACGTAGCTTAAGGAGTAGCGAGGAGTTTGGCGATGTGGGCTTGTTACTGTGTGGCTGCCAGTTTGAATCCCCAGGCTTGATGGGATCAGTGTGATCAGCTAATGTCTGCTTCAGCAAACTTTGTTCAGGTGCCCATGAACGACACGGTTGGATATTGAGTGCCAGTTACTTTTGAATTGTAATTGATGTGTAATAATCACAGAACTAAGACACGTGTGTGTGCAAGATGTTGTAACTTTAGGTGTAATGGGCAGATTAAATGTTTAAACCGCGTGGAGAGGAAGGTTCTGGGATAAAAATAGCAAAAAAACAGGGGGACTCTATTGTCATTTTCCTGTTGTTCATGATCGGTCTTAAGATCTGTTTTAAGTTCTGCCTCTGACCGTTGCTCGAGCTCAGTTTTGAGCCATGCAAAGACTTATTTCATTTTCCTCTCAGCCAGCAGATGGCTGATCAGGTGGCATTTGCTGGGTACCAGCTCTGCAGCAGGGTAGCCTTTCTTTTAGTGCCATTGGGAGTTAATGCACACCATGTCCTCTCTCTGTGTGAACACTATCCTCATTAGACTGTGATCCTTTCTTCTGGTCTTAAGAAATTCATACACTCAACCTTTAGACGGCAGACGAGCCTTGAAAGAGCCACAACTTCACCTTCTTCACCGAGTAGCTTATTGGAGAGACGAGCAAGAGGAGATGGAAAGTGATATTGGAGGAAGATTGAACAGCAGATCATGGGAAGGAACTGGTTGAAGAGAGAAAAGATCGCATGATAAGTAGATGCCTAAATGGGAAGAGCAAGATGATGCAAAACTGAGGATCAGGAGGGAGAAAGGTGAGCGCGAGGTAGGGGGGATATCGGCTGGAAGAGGAGGAGGGTTAGAGAAGAGAGGATGAAGAACGATGATTAGGAAGATATATCCAGTCTCATGCTTATTTCTAAAAATGCTGGTAAAATCTATTTCATAAATCTTTTTTTTTTTTAAAGGTTAGTTATTTGTTTAGAGTAGTTTTTTATTTTCCTACACAAACAACTTTTGAAATGCAAAATAAAAAACCCAATGTATTTCTACATTACCATAAAGGCGTATGTGTATCAGCACAAAAGAACCTGAATTTGTTATTTATAGCACAATACATTTTTGTATCAAGCTGTTTAAGTGCTACAGCAATGATGAGCAAAATGCTAATTGCATTTAAAAAAGGTTTCTCTATGGCTTAAAGATGAATAGCTATTTTAATATACAGTATTAGCTCATTTTATACTGTGTTCGTTTCATGCCAGCAACCGTGTTGAAGTGCCAGTTTTTTGTTATCTTTGATATCCAGTTTTGGAACGAAAATCAGAATTTGTTCCTCCTACCAGAAAGCATTTCATCCCCACCGACTATTCAGCCAAAGCAAGTGCAGCTTCCCGGTCCAGGCCTACTCAATATTCATGGCCGACACTACATCAGGAATTCCCTTTTATTTCCACAAATGGCAGCACTCTCTTCACTTCCTCTTTCCCCTTCCAGCTTGCCACTTTCCTCCTACTCCTTCCATCCTGATGAGAAAGGACCACCTGACTGTCCTTTGAGGTGGGGAAGTCATAATTGGAGGGGAAGCCAGTTCCTGCCCCTGTGTGCTAATGGTGGAGGCTTGCGGCGCCCACCAAAAGCCTTTGATGGCATAAGGAGGACACACTCGTGCATCCACACACACCAACACACCCTCATATATCTTGCATGGCCTCAGTCAGTCTTTGAAAACATAGGCTGGGACTGTGGCCCCGATAGCTGACAGGTGTTGGTATAGGCACAGCTGATTGTGTGCTCTTACGATATGTACTGTGTAGTGTTGAACACGGTTTAGCGGCAGTGGTGCTTTGAGCTCAATGGATGAACCAAATGTCAGAATTCTTCCAAATATTGTCAAGACATTTCACTAGGAAAAACATAAATGTCGACCTCATGGTGGCGCTAGACGATAAAGTCAGTGGTTCAGCAAAGTGTGTGGGATGTATCCTCTACAGACCATGAATGTCTGTACAAGATATCACAGCAATCGATTTAATCCATGTTTAGATTTCAATCAAAGCGTTGGGCCGATAAACTGAGGCCGTCATTGCTAAGATGCAGTCATGCTTGCTCTTCTTCAGTAACTGCACATGCTCACACTTTTATC
This sequence comes from Bovichtus diacanthus, assembly GCA_943590825.1. Taxonomy (NCBI): domain Eukaryota; kingdom Metazoa; phylum Chordata; class Actinopteri; order Perciformes; family Bovichtidae; genus Bovichtus; species Bovichtus diacanthus. Next base: position 1,796,171 of record CALSBV010011200.1, on the reverse strand, counting down.
TTATAACCACAATCTTTTACTGGTTAATTTCTCAGTTAGCAACACAATTGAGGTAGGTGTTGTGGGAAGACAAGTTCTTACCAAGGTTTCACAGCCTGGTGTGGTGGTGCTGCTCTGGGATTTTTGCATTAACCTCTAGAGTTTTCCTACTGCTCATTCTTTGATGCCATCTTTGCTGTAGGTTGAATGTTACGAAAGTTTAACAAACCAAATACGAAAATACTACATTTTAAACTTGTGTACAGTGCTTTCTTGAAAAGTATCCAAAAAGTTACTTAATCAGAATATTCAACACTCACTTATTCACTATCGGCAACAAAAAAATTCAGGTTGTTGCAATCCACATCTTTATAAAATCAAACTAGAAAGTCTTTAGGTTTCAGTCAGCATCCCTTGTTTGTATGAATATAAATATGTGTACTGCTGTACTGTAGTAATTGATCATGGAAGCACGCAGTGATGCTGTAGTAAGTACCTGCAGTTTCATGAGAGCACTTTGAGAGCTTCTCAGCAGAGCATACAGTAGGCACTTGACATTTTAACCACATGGTATCTTTTATTTTCTAAATGTTACTATCTCTCTTATCGCCATTGTTGGCAAAAAGGTTACACAGTCCACCTAACGACAAAACGGTGGCAAGTTCAATCCCTATAGCAGACCTGCATCCTGTAAAAGTGGCCCAAAGCAATAAACGGAACACTTACCTGCCCTCTCATTGCTGGGTTCCCTGGATAGGAAAATTGGAGAATGTCCTCATCAGCTGCTTTTCAGAGTTCAGCACTTCCATTTCACCTTTGGACCTGATGATTGCCATAGGTAGGCTTTCTCTTCCATCTCCTGTAAACGCTTCGACTCTCCAAAATGTGCTCATTGGTCTCATTGCTTGCAAGTGACTTATTACTTACATTCCATCTTCATAGAGTCTGAAAAGTCAGATTCTGCAACTTTTTGCTTATTGTCCTTTTAGTCTCTGTTGCATCATCTTTTTGTCTTGAGTAACGCTGACTACGCGACTAAGAAACCACTTTCTGAAATCCCACCTCGTCTCTATGAAGCCAATTAAGGTCAGGGCTGTTATTTGGCCTGTGATGGGACCACATTGGCTATGTTGCTGATTTGGCTGGTGATGCTTTTATCTTCCTGGTTAGGAATAACTTTCTATGGTGATAGCAAGAGTTATTTTTAACCTAATAAGGAATATTTGTTGTTTGCCAGTTGACCTTGAAGCAAAACTTCCTATTTAGGTATATTTTATGTGTATTTCCCGTAAATGTGGCCGTTGTGACTCTAAAGCTGCTTTCACGTGATAGGAAAAGTTGTCTGCGCTCACCGCGAGGTAAAGGCAGCTGGTTAGTTTTGTCTCTCTGGTTACCTCCCCTGCTTGCCTGTGCCGCTTTATTCAGGTGTCATCTCATTGGTTTCCCCTTTTGAAAGCGACAATCCTGGTCAAAGTTGAAATAATTTGAACTTTGAGCGCAGCGCTCTGTGGCAATTTCGTTACCATTGGCGTAACGCTTCCACCTCGTCGGGCGGGACCGCTCTCTCCATAGGGAAACGGCACAGCCAGCGCAGAGCAGTTTTACTGCTGATCATGTGAAAGCAGCTTCTGGGTCATGCTTACTTTGCAATCGCCACGTTGGTTGTAGAGATTCGGTTAAATTAAGAACACAAAACGTCATTCGGACGAGCTAAATGAGCTTCCAAGAGCTTTCCAAATAAACAAGATTTATTTATTTTTTTATATGAATCATTTCAAAAATCCTGTCTTTGAGTACGATTGTGAGAGACAATAAATGCCAGCCTCCTCTCGAGCCGGGCCCTGCTGCCAGCCTCCTGCACCCTGGCTGAGTTTAGCTCGCTCGCAGCCTTTTTAGGATCCTTTTTGTGTGCACACACCAGAGACGTTGAGAGGGCATCAACATGGAATGTGTACAATACATGAACACATAAAGACAAGCAACATAATACTGTAATTGCTGTATATCTAAATGAGAAATGTTGCACAGACTGTAAACACATTTTTTTAATTCCTTATACTTAGTTATAATCAGGAGATAACTATAGAAACTTAAAAGACTTAAGTTTTAAACATTTAATAGGTAAAAAAAAAAAAAGGAGAAATGAAATATTAGACTATAGTCTGACAGAATAGAAATATAGATATATAACATAGATTGGCTGAACTGAGCAGCTACTTATTGATTCACTTGAACCATTGTAATGATCATTCAACCTGTGATTGATAAACTGCCAGCAGTGATCTACAGCACCACCTCTCTCCTCCACCTTTCCAACCTCTCCATGCCTCATGGTCAGAAGCGCTGAATATTTTAACACCAGTAAATGTACAGGAATTAGGTCATTATGACCATTGTTGTAGTCCAAATGATTGTGTAATTTACCACCTCTTCATTTAATAACGCTTTTATTAACTATCTTTTTCTATTTGAGTCAGAAATTCTGTCGATAACGATTAAAATATGACACACATTCGAAACAACATTCGAAATAAATTGTCGTAAAAATAAATAAATAAATCTGCAGTCTTTCAAAATTGGTTATTGCTCATTAGTGTCATTTTCCTGCTCTCTGAAAACCAAAAAAAAGGAGTTCACGTGCTGTTATTGTGACATGCCAAGTCATTTCTGCACATTTAATTCACATTATTACACATTTGTTGCATTTTTCTTTAAATGATGAATGAATTCGCTGAACTTATAAAAGTGATGCCTCCATATTGCATGTGTTTGTGTGAAAAACAATCCCTAAAGGTCTCAGACCGTGATGCATACTGCTCTCTTCTCTTCCACGGTCAAAATTGTCAAACAACTGATCTCGCCACAGCTGGCACTTTGAACCGCAGACATTCTTCCTCCTGTTCGAGAGGATTTTATTGTGACAGAATGGAGCTCATTAAATTATTGGCTTTGGAACTGCTTCAATCTACTTTCCATACTGCTGTACTAAAGGAACATCTAAAGTTTAACAAAAAAAAAAAAAGATCTTTTCATCCATTCAAATTTGATTTAGCATAATTCACACCAATATTCTTGCTCTAGTTATTCATACATAGAGGACAAAGGCAAGCACCTTGGCAGACATTGGAGGACAAGCCTGTTTTTTTTTTTTTGTTTTTTTTTTTTTTTGCTGTCAACCTCCCTGCAGACCTCTGGTACTGAAGCTCTGCCAGTAAATGTACAGCCAGCTTCTCTAATTCTCTCTCTGGGCATTTTAGCTGAATTAAATACCATAAGACAGTCAAATTACCCCCTTGGCTCCTTAGCATATTTCCTCCCTCCTTCTACCTCCCATCTTTTGCTCTTCTTTTCCCGTTCTCTCTCCCGAGGCAGTGTTTCCCATAGTGGCACACCAGGCCTGTCTGTGTTCGGCAGTTATTTAGTAGTGATGGTCCAGCAGCTCGCCTCCGGCCATCGTTGATATGGCTAGTTCTTCCTCTGTGGCATTTAGCCTTGCTACTTGTTTCTAGGGCGGGAGGAGGGGAGTGTCTGAATGAAAAATAAATAAATAAATAAATATAACGTGTCACTTGAGTCTCTCGTCAGTCAGTAATAAGTGTAGTATACTGTAATAGTATGCTCACAAAGAGAACATAACATAGTACATTATTATTATTGAAACCACATAAAATCTATATAACCTTTGTTGAGCCCAAGCCAGTTATTCCACCAGCTGTCTTATCTGCACAACAAGTGTTTATCACCGAATAATCCTGACAATACATCGTGCGTGTGAAATGTGTTTACAGCAGAAGTGGGGTTAATGATGGAGATTTGAGGTTGCAGTGCAGGTTTTCATCCTCAAAATGTCTGCATAAAACACACCTTCAAAAGGTGTGTGTGTGTGTGTGTGTGTGTGTGCTGTGCATTTTTTTAAAAAGAGAAGCTACATCAGTGTTGCATTTGTTATTCAATATTTAAAGGTTCTCAATACGATATTCAGAGCATTAATATAGCAGCAAAAAAGTGTGTGTGTGTGTGTGTGTGTGTGTGTGTGTGTGTGTG
>CALSBV010011200.1:1765757-1777148 GCA_943590825.1 Bovichtus diacanthus | reverse complement strand
AAAAAAAAGAGTTCAGTTGCATAATGTTTCTTGCTTCTATTGTAACTAGTTTAAATGCTTTATGTTTGGACAGTTTTAGAGGAAGAAGTAAAGTCATTGCTTTAACGACTCTTAGTAATGTCAGGCTGAGTCCTTGTGGTGAATAGAAGCTTGTGAGATGTGGCCTTAGTTACTGAAAGACTGTAAACTGCATCCAAACTCAGACAGTTTTCCAATAAGATACAGTATTTTATGTTGTACTGCTTGTTATTATTTATAGGCTGTCAGTGGTGGTGGCAGCCAAATATATCTGAGAAAATGTAACTAAGGACACAACACCAGCATAGTCGCACATCAACATATATTTATAGATATAAGACTTATAAATCAAAATGCATATACATTGTATACATCCTGAAATCCATTCTGAAGAGAGATGCTCATTTGGTTAGTATAAGTTGAAATACATGCCAAGCCCGCTGTACTGTAATGTACTGCTTTCCTCCCGGAAAAGTAGTTTCCTAGCTGCGGGAAAAACAAAAATACGAAAGTTTTCTCGTTTCTGCCACTTTGGATTTAATCCTGGAGCTACGGTGACTCACTATCTCCTCTCCAGGAATAAGTGGTATTACAAGACTGGATGTCAGTTAGATACTCAGTTCAGTAGATACGTCTTTGACGCACTGTTACCTAATGTTGGTTAATTTTTTGGATGTTTTAAATTTGAAATTCTGCCTTATCTTCCACATTGTACTTTTAAAGGCACCCATACAAACCTAGGCTTACAATATCTTTCACACTGACCTTTGGTGGATGAACCATAAGCCTGGTACCATTATTTAAATTAAAAAAAAAACATGCATTTAAGCCTCCTTTATATGAGAATGAATGAGAAAAATAAATGCTCTAAGGAGAGGGTCCCAGTGGACTCGCATCCTGAGGTAATTATCTATGAAGACACAAGGTACATTTTATTCAGACAAAAGCCAAGGTCAGCACTACTGTAATTTATTAAAGCCAGGCTTAATCTCTGTCACTGTTCTCCTCTTAGGTTGTCTGAAGCTGTGAACTCAGCCATGACGGTTTAATATGCACAGAATACTAAATGGGAAATCAGCATGTTTGATTTAAGTAAGTGTCAAATAGTCACAAAGGGATACTCGTATTAACGGTTTACCAAACTCGAGAGCGATCTACATATAAATGCTACAGAGTTCTCAAAAATTGAATCTCCATAATCAATTCCTTAATACTGTTCAACAACAGAATAACTCGATCGTAACTGATGATTACTGGCAAACTTCTACAACAGTTCTAACTATTTATATATATATATATAATAACAGCAGAGGTTTGGACCTGGGGGTCAAAGTAGTCCACGTCTTAGTCCTGTGTCAAATGTCCTGGTTAGTTTTTTTCATTTTTAGTCAACGTCATCTTGTTTTAGTTTTTTATGTTCTGTAGTTGTCCGTCTGTACGTACGTCCCATTCTTGTGAATGTGATATCTCAGGAACCCCTGAAGGGATTTTCTTCAAATTTGGCCCAAGATTCCACTTGGAGTCGAGGATAAACTGATGAAGGAGTTGGTGGTCAAAGGTCAAAGGTCAAGGTCACTGTGACCTCACAAAACACGTTTTTGGCCATTACTCAAGAATTAATACTCTTATTATGACAAACACAAATGTCTAAAAGGATAAAATGAAGTGATGACATTTTGGTGAGACATGGATGTGAACTGCGACTTGATTGTTTGGCAGACACACACACAAACACACTGGAGCAGTGGCAAAGTGCTGCCTGTGGCAAGCTGCTGTGCAATGTCTACGGAAAGCTGCTCCGAGCTCAGAGAGCTGCGGCCATTTTCATTCTGTAGCGAAATGCGGCTAGAGCGTATCCGCAGCCAATCGGTAAACAGAGTCCTATGACTCCTGGGACATGTTGACCTATGTTACAAAGAATTTATTCCTGCCTGAAACACAGGTTTACGGCTCCTGTCTGCAGAAAATGTACTTCACTGCGTGGTTTGTTTTCAGCATTAGTTCATTTGAAGATTCAAATTCGTATTAACAGGGATTCTTAAGATATATACCATGAAAAATTGTTTTATTTTTGTCTATAAACAAAAAGGACAACGTAGATAGCAGTAAGATAAAAAGCAATATGCTGATTATTAGACCATCTTTCTATAACATCTAATTAACTGTTACAGTAATACAATGCTAAAAGCATTCAGTTTTCATATACATTAAACAATATCACAGAAGGGTTTTGTGTTCTCCTTCAAATCAAAGGTAGTTTTAGAATGATGAAATAAAACTTTCGCTCCTGTGTATTTTTTCCTGGCGCTGCAGAAGTAGAGTATGGCCAGTCAGTGCTCTGGGAGAACCTGTCAGGAAGGGTTAGCATCCAGTCTGGACCCAACTAGGTCAGTGGCGAGCCAGCCTTCATTTGTATGCAAATCCATGTAGATTTGCTGCTGATAAGGTTGGTTGGATCTTGAGGCATGAGTGTGTTACAGGCACAGAGAATACAGGACAATGTTTATATTCATCTTCATATCCTACTCCGTAATAAGCCCGTAGTCTTTTATTTTCTAACCTTTATTCTCCGGGGAAGGTCACCTGCGCTCTGCACATTTTCAGTGGTAATTTGCTTCATTCCCTTAATGCTCCACTCAGTCACACTTCCAGCTAACCTGCACAACCTCAGACCTCTACTGGTGGTCACTCAGAAGGCCTGCTGGAGCAGTCGGGCGTAGATGGTGCCTTTTCAGGGGAGACCAGCTGGTCTGGGGATTCTAAACCTGTGGTTCTCAGATAAACGGATTAAGAGAATATCTGCTATATTTCCATGGAAACAAAACTTAAACAAAGCAGGGGGAAAAAGCAAACATGATAATGCCTCATCAACCAGGCTAATGTTGCATATCCCGGTGATCACTGAGTGTTTCCATGCACACATTATTCAGGATACTAGTGCACATCCTGGTGACCGCCTTTCCGGATCAGATTTGTGTATACTTGTTAACACACCAGCAGGGTTTATTAGAATAAAGATGTGCCCTGCAGAACACCTTCCCATGCTAAAGCTGGCACTGACATTTGATCTACAAAAGTGAGAAACTGTTTCTACTGAACACTGAGTAAGTGATGTATCACAAGAAATACCACAGGGTGCAAAGTCTTAACAGTCAAAGCGTAAATGTTCTTGTACGTCCCATCGTCGTATTCAGTCCTTCATAAACAGAAAGTTTATTCCCTGGTGGCCCGGGGGTCAAAGGGTCGGCCGTGAACTGTGACGTCGCCGGTTCTCCTCCAGCGGGGGACCTCGTCATTCCCTTTGTCTCTCTGCCCTCATTTCCTCTTGTCTCTTTACTGTTGTTTGTTTAATAAAGGCATGCAATGTCTAAAAACTGACTTAGAAATATATTTATTATGTGAACCAAATCGCAAAAGCAATATCTGGGATTACAGAGCAAGAATAAACATGTGCCAAAGCACACACAAGTTTTACACTCCGATATCTCAACCGAGCTCTAAATGACCTCTCGCATTACGTTTCTACGCCACCTTGAACGTGACTCGTAATGTCCCGGTTTTTGTTTTGTTTTATAAATAATATTGCAATGATAATGTTGCGTTTGCTTTCTTTTACCGCTGGCACAATATACCTCTCAGCTAGTTCCCATATCCTTTTAATAGATGCGGTGAAATACTATCACTTAATTTGTAGTAATGATACCTGACAGCATGTTCAAGGATTATAAATGCACGATGATTGTCTTAAAACTTCTCCCCAAAGTTATACACATGTAGAGTTATAAAACAATCTGTGCTTATTGGTTATGTGAAACTAGACATATAGCTGGTAATAATCCACCACTCTGAGCCTATTATCTGCTCAGGCTAACAAATTTAGATTTCACCCACCAGGACCTCCCCCATCCATCTGTCAGCATGCCTTTCTCCCAGCCGAGTTAGGGACATGTGAACGCTACACTCCATCAAGCATGTCAGCTTGCAGATTACACTCCAGACAGCTCCACAAGACTTCTCCATTACCTCCACATCAAACCCCAAATTAGCTGAACAGATCAGCAGTGGAGCTCTGGCTGTCCACACTCATTTTTCAAGCATGTAAAAGGGGAGATATTTTTTAACCCAATGTGCGGAGGTTCGCCTGCCGTTGAAGTTAACGTCCATCAAAGAGCGAACATCTTGCCAACATATCTGTGAGGAAGACGTTGAACCGTTTCCAGCTGAATAATTTCAAGTGGCTCTGGATAAGAGCAGAACTAAACACATAATATTTAAAGATTATATTAAAACGGTGTGTTTCATTTGACATGTGTACAGGAGAATATGATTAGAGGATATCTGCGCGACATTCTCTGGGTCCATGCTCAGTTCCAGTGCTGCTGACCTCTCAAGCATTTTGAGCTGCGGAGCTGCTGCTTTTGCCCACCAGCTTATATGCAGAAGTCAGATGAGGTGCTGCCCTACTTACCTCTTATACCTCCCATTTAGGCCGTCAGTGGAATTTCACGTATGCTTCTTCCAGCTTGTATGTCTTGCAAGGATGTTGGCGGATGAGAGTTAAATCTGTGTGATTTGGTCTTCACCTCCTCCCCGTTTTTTACAAAAATCTAAAAGTGTAGGTTGAATGTTTTTACACACTTGCCTGTCCCTGGATCCTTGTTTACACTGTGAAAAGTCCTGTCTGTTTGCTCATTAGCATGATTGGTGGGATGTGTCACTACCGTTTTGAGACGGCGCCTCTCCCGAACGGTCATCTGAAGGTTACTCTCCTCGGTCGGTCTTTCATCCATGACGACAGGTTTCTTATGTCAGGCCAGCTCTTCTGTAACTACTGGAGTGGTGAGACGGGTTTCTTTGCGCCGTGACTTGAGTTTTCTTGCCTTACTGTTCAATATCAATCAGGCTGTAACAGGTATCCGCTCTTCATACCCCAGGTTAGCTTGGTCTGTCAATGGCAGCTCATCTCTGTGGTGACTCACTCAAAAAGAAAATTTTTTTTGGGAATTTGTGGTGGGTACAGGCATCTCATTTTATATGATCAATATTTTTATAATAACAAAGCTTCAAATGACAATGTGAAAGGGATCGTCAATAGGCAGCTGAATCTGCTCCTCTAGGCTTTTGCAGAGCTCTGTCGTGAGTTTCATTGTTCAGCTGTCAGGCCCGCAACTGCAGCTGTTATCAGTGAAAAAGCTCAAATAAAATCCACTGCTCAGCAGACTAGCTGGTTTGAAAAAAAAGAAGTGGAGTATTTAGCAGCTAAAGAGCCAGATATTTCCCTCAGGAGTTGATGGAGACCAAAAACAGAGCTCAAACTGAGTTAATATTGACTTACATTCACTACATCTCAAAAAACATGCTTTCAAATGAGTGATGATGTTGCTGCGTAACCGCTGGATGTGGAAACAAACAACTGCGTGTTCAACATATCCACTTAAAAGATGATGACATGTCAACGTTGTGTTCACAACTTGTTTCTGCCGCTCCAAAGTCAAAGCCAAATAAATCAGTTATTGCAGGTTTAAGGGGACAGAGTCTGTTATAAAAATGAAATAAAACCTGTGAGGAACTGCGAATGTGTTATGCTCCCTCTGTCCTCTGAGCAGAGGGAGTGACGTAGTCAGTCTAATCTTTACAAGTCGTAAACTTGTAATAAAGACATGTTGCAGTGTGCCTTAAACCCCCTATTCTCAACAGCTGTGGCGCCACAGAGCACCATCTAGTGGGCCGCGGAGGTACTGTCCATGGTTAGAGTGAATACAATTCATATCTTTTGTTTTGTAATATATAAAGATGGTTATTTTCATGTCTAAATGCGCTTCAAGAAATCGTATAAATAAAAAAAATAAAAAAAACGTCAAATTAAAATGTAGAATTTTAAATCCCAGCTACGTTTGAATATCATCACGCCAATCGTTAAATATCACGGGGTGGAGACAAACGTGTTTAGCTTAGCGTAGCTTCTGGAGATAACATACCCTCGGATGCAGTGACACAAAGGTTTATTAAATGAAAAAGTGAGATGGGAGACAACCCTCAGCCAGTAAAAGTTTCAAAAGATTAATAAATATGAAAACATTTAAATCGGATTAATTATTTATTTTGGTCATTACAGCTGATAGCGGCATAACACATATTTATAGCCCTTTTTTTCTCCTTTGTTTGCTCATATAATGTGTTTGTTTCTCATTCATTTGGGAAGGTTAATATTTTTTTAACAATTACATGTAGGCCTTAGTTATAAGTTATAAAAGGTTGGGAACCCCTGCCTTAAACTCAGCAAAATTGTGGGAAAGTAAGCAAATATTAAAACAAAGTTTTCCAGATTTTCCAGTCTAATTTGATTGAACAATCGTATACTTCTTAGTCACTGCTGTACTTGCACTTCTGTTTCTTAAAGTGGGCATATACTTGTGTTGTTATGTCATTAGAGACAAAGAACTCAGCAGTAAGTGAACAGATGCCTCAGAGAGAGCGAAGAAGTGAGAGAAGACACAAGTTGACACTGACGGAGAGTAAAACCAAAGAGAGAGAGAGAGTCCTCTGAAAAACAAACAAATTCTGGCAAGATCTAGGTCAACGAGGCACTAAGCATTTAAGATCAAATGGTGAATTTCTTCCCGACTCTGAAAAGGAACCCGGGATTCCTGACCAAACCTAAAATATCCGCATATCACGTCGTCACGAGAAAGTCGAGCATAGTTAATCACTGTTCTATATCCTATATCTACAGTATATCTAATCTATATTAGACAAGAAGTACCTACAGCAGCTTTCTTTAACGCTTAACGTAGCGGTTAAACTTAAACCGAGCACCGCTGCCCCCAGTCCCTCAACACTGGAGTGCAAGCCACTGTGTTCATTGACTGGTGTAACTGTGTCACACTGGGGTTGAACTGTGCAGCCCTTTAGTGTGAATGGCTGGAACTGTGTAAGACCAGGAGTGGCAGACGACACAGGTCGCCTTGCTGGGTAAATACAAAGGTATTAAAAAAGATAATATGCACGTGCGGTGGTGATGACATGTATGTAAGACTCTCAGAGTTTAAGGGCAGTTGTTACAGTTCTACGGAAACGTGTGTATTATTGTGGGCCGTCTGTTGTTTTTTTAATTACTGGGATTACGAAACGTTATCACATGGATACGTACATGAAGTATTGTACTGTCTATATCTGTATGTTGTATGCTTATGTGTATCTGTTGCTTTCTGTATGTTCAGTTGCTCGTATGTATGTTTTGTGTATCAGCAGGGGAAACAAATATCCCCCATTGACATTAAATCTAAATCTGAATCATTTCAAACAGCCTTCAGCCAGATGTACTCAGATTTGGCTCATTTACCTGCACTGTATTAATGCGTCAACCCTTGTGTCACCTGGGGAAAAAACCGAAACCTCTGTCATACGCTCTTTTACGTTTACTTAATTATGGAGAGGTCTTGAGAATTTCTAGAATTTCAATGCCCCCAGCCATGACAATGAAAACGTTTTGTAAATAAATATTGATTAACATTCATCACTAGTAACTTTTAACCTCCAATATTTTTGCCTTCGAGGATGTAAAGGACGTCCACACCCCCATCAGTAACGTCACATCCAGGATGATGGTTTAGTGCTTCAGACTTACTTAGTGCTTAAACTCTGGCCAGGTAACATTGGAGGAGCCAGCGTGAGTAAACTAGATTTGTACTGAAATAAACAGCCCAATGTTGCCAACTCTTTTCCAATGAACGTAGCAGGCAGCACTTGCTCCAAAAGTTGCTTAATCTGGTGAGACTTCCTCCAAAGCCCCTCCCCCAAAACAATCATTATGACCGTAAACAACTAACATGGCTATTGTTGGCGCGCAGGTCTGACCACATAACATGATTGGATGCACTAATCACAGTCCTGCGACAGCCGCAGATGCCACGTTTTCCAAAAATAAATTGTCCGAGCTTTTGATTGAATGATCGCTGTCTGCGTGTTCAGAGTATTTCAACAAATATAACCAAACATGTTTCTAAAATACATTACCAGCCCCTGCTTTAAGAGAACCAGTATTATAAGGAAAATTGGAGGTTATAAAATTACAGCTTTGATTTCTACATGGTAAAGAACCTTGATTAATGTCAGTGACCTCTGATGTCTTGCTGATAGAATAACCCAAATGAATTTCCTCTTTTTCTTTCTCTCTCGCAGGCCTACTCTGTCTATGATGAGGAAATTGGTTATTGCCAGGGTCAGTCGTTCCTCGCTGCCGTTCTCCTGCTGCATGTGAGTTAACTTATCATCCATCCATCCAGCCTGCCGTCTCATGGTCAAGACCATGCACTAGATAGATGACTAGATGAATACAATACATACACGCATGCATACAAACCTGTGACAAACAACATAACAGTCTAGAATATAATATAATGATGTTATTTTGTCTACTTTCTGTACGTACACAATCTCAACAGCATCAGTTAAAGCCTGAAAGTATTACATTTACCTCCATCTTAACCTCCTGTACACTTACAGAACTTGTTTTTCCCTTGCCCCAATGATTTCAAAATAAAAGAAATGTTACCTTGATGATACAGACTGTCTGAGAGCAGCAGTTAAACAAACGCTTACAAGACTTTAACAAAGAAAAAATGTCAGCAATGTGCAGCTGCGTCTATGGAAACCAAGTTTTAGCTTGTGCTAGGTGTGTTAAAGCGGAGCCGAGACAATGTAAGAGAGCAAATGGAGACTGAGAGGGAGACGGAAAGAAAATCTGTGGCTGACCGCTGAAATGAAAACACTTTATAGAAGAATGATGCGGATGAATAGAGGGGGGGTGAGAGAGTGCGAAAGAAGGTAAAGCTGAAAGCATAAGACCGAGTCATAGCAGAAAATGTGAAGTGGGAACAAGGTGGACAAGACACTCATTCACTTTCTCACATTTATTTTCAAGGTCATTGACGGACACATTTTTTAAAGAACTCCTGTTTTATATACCCCTCCCCACGTGTGTGTGTGTGTGTAGTGTTGTTCAGTGTGTCTTGTTTGTTCGAAATGTGTCGCGACTCGTAAAATGCACCCGAAATTTGTATTTAGGGAAGGTGTTAGAAGACAGATGGAGGAGAGACAGAGGTGTAGGCGCGTGGAGGCGGGAGTCCCAAGTGGAGGAGGAAGTTTGGTTGGAATCCAAGTAACAAGGGCGGTAGAGGTTAAAGATGAGGAAGACGGAGGAAGAGTGAAGAGGGGAAGAGAGGTCAGAAGGAGGTGGAGGTTAGGAGAGATGGTGTAGTGAAGACACATCATGATGTACAGCGGAGAAGAGGCAGCAGTGGAGGAACTTATGGAAGACGAGGAACTTATGGAGGAGGAGGCTGTAAAGGTGAGAGGAGGAGGGGGAGAGATAAAGGGGACAGCAGCAGTGAAATAAAGAGAGGTTATACAGGAGGAGGAAGACGGGTTATAGAGGAAGAAGGGAGAGGTTATAGAGGAGATGTCAGGAATATTAATAGGGGTTCAGGTTTACCTGCAGGAGCCCATTCAGCCCCAAACACATACTGTCACTCTGATTAAATATCACCTCACCGTCTGTGAATGTGTGTGTGTGAGGAGAAATAAACCCACAGACACACACAGCTTTCTATCATGCCTCTTATCTTCATTCTGTAAATGTCCCCGCTGTGGGACGCATAAAGGTTTTCTGATTCATCCAAGCAACACGCTCTGAAAAACACAGACATTAAAGCGCTCGCATAAAAAACGTTTTTTGCACGCACTTCTTGCACATGTAAACACTGTAAAGCACCTTCATGTCGTTCACACCTTCCCCTTCTTCTTCTGTCCCTCGAGCTTCATTTAGAGTCGCATAGCGTCGGATAATGAAATGTGTCCGTTTCCTGTCTTGAAGACTGTGTGACAATGAATTGTCATGTGAAGATCCAAACACAATGTCTTGGTTTCCTTTGTGGCGGCAGATGTAGATTTTTAGAGAGTCAGTTGTTTGGAGGTTTAGTTCACGTCGTTCATCGTTATCCATGTGGTTTCAGATGCCAGAGGAACAGGCCTTCTGTGTGTTGGTGAAAATCATGTACGAGTACGGCCTCAGAGCTCTCTACAAAAACAACTTTGAGGATCTTCACTGCAAGTTTTACCAGCTGGAGAGGCTGATGCAGGTCAGTGATGCAATGTTTTCTAATATTTGAAATGAAATGCATTACAATGCAATGGAAAGTAACATAATGCTGAGGAGATGACCCAGACAGTCAGGAGCCGCTGGTTCTGGATGTGTTTATATCCCATTAAAAAAATGTCTTTAATCGATATGCTAAATAATAATTAACATAGAAACATGGGACCCTCCTGGATATGTAAAAACCTTATTCATTTATGTATCCCACCAGTTTTAAGTATTTCAACTGCATTTTTAAGAAATCAGGTTTTGTTCATCATTGCGACATCGCCGACAGCTCAAAATACTACAATACCCATGAGCCTCGGTAGCTGTTGGCACAGAGAAGAAGCCAGTCCGGGGCACGAAGTGGTTAGTAGTTGTAAAATAACTGCTCAGTTAATCCTAAATTGACCGAGAATTTAAAACTGATTTGACTGAAACTGCAGATCGACAGTGTAATCTTTTTTTTTCTTCCGCCATTTTAAGAGTCCGGGCAAAATGCACCGTGGGAGTTGTAGTTCATTTATACCTTCTTACCTCACAGTTGTTAATCTTTTCTTTTGGAAAAATTAATCGCAATATTATTTCTGCGGCCAGGGGCTCGTGAAATAGCTCCTCCTTCTTTGGCTACAAGCCTCTCTGTTGGTCATCGATCCGTTTCCTTTATTTGTTTTTCAGACACCTCTGGCTGTTCTTAAAGAAATAATAAATCTCAACATTTAATGGCAGAAATGTAAATGACTTGGCCCTGGGGGGGGGGCACTACAATTACAGATTAAAATAATAAAATAATAATCAGTCGTTTTGTCTACATCACAAGTTTAAAGGCCATGAAACTCACTTCACATATCCAGCTATACTTGTTGTACAGACTAGTCTCGAGGACCATTAATTCACACCAAATTTTTACTTTCTTGAGAATGAAGTCCCTTGGGCTGTTTCATTTAATTAATAATTGAATGCAGGGTTTGTGCAATTACTCATACTGGGTGCCACTAATAAGAAAAGAAAAGCAGATAGCAATGGCAAAATGTATTTGCATTTTCCATAAAAGCAAGGAAAGTTTGATCATATTCAAATATGTAGAGCATATTACCAGCGATTGCATCATCTGTGGGGGACGACATGTTTGTTGTTGCCTTGTTGACTCGTTTCTGGTCACATAATATAAAAGAAGGCACGTTAGCCTGTGTGTGTGTGTGTGTGTGTGTGTGTGTGTGTGTGTGTGTGTGTGT
>CALSBV010011200.1:1749548-1765747 GCA_943590825.1 Bovichtus diacanthus | reverse complement strand
GTGTGTGTGTGTGTGTGTGTGTGTGTGTGTGTGTGTGTGTGTGTGTGAGAGACAGTCTTTCTGTCTTTTGAGGCTTTTGATCCTGGTGGTGGTTAAGTCCCATCACACTCAGGTGTTACAGCTTAAATCCGCTCACTGAGTAGAGTTTATCGTGGTCCTAAAATCCATCCTGACCCTGCTGACAGTCGTCTCGCAGCATCAGGACCAACTCAGTTAGCATTGACCAAATGCGATCAATGAAAGGATGTTAGCACTGACTGCTAATTGTTAGTGTTACAGGTGGGAGCTCACTATCTGATCCAGTCAGGTGTGATGTGGCTCAGTAAGTGTCGGTCAAAGTGGATCACCGTCTGGCAAATTGAATCCGTTATTCACTGTACGTGTGCAGTGTCTGTATGGACGCTGAGACACTTCCGTAAAAGCTACAGCTGTCTTTTTCTTTCCAAGTGCTCGCTCTTATTGTGCGAAAACAAAAGTGTATCAAAAGAGATAAACTAGAACAAACAAATGGTGAGGAAAGAGACTAATAATTGGAAGAAAAGAACGAAAGTAGGAATCAAATCAAGTAAACATAATAATATAATAACCACCAGTTCTGGTGCTCATACACTTTGTACATTTTATGAAACAGATTTCTCAACAATGATAGATTCGCTCATTCTCGTTACATGTAAATGTCAAATTGTGCGAATGTACTTGCTTAGTATTCTGTGGTATATTTCCCTTTTTATGTATTTACTGGAAGTTTAACAATGTGTACAATGTATGAATAATGTCCCGGACTGTGGCAGCTGGGAGGTGATACAGAATTGTTTTGTCTTTCAACTTTTTCTTTTGTTCTTGGGTCTCTCTTGAAAGAGATTATCATATCAGTGAGACGGCATGATTTAATAAAGGATGAGTAAAAATGAAATAATGTAAAATTGAAATGACAAACAGAGCCACAGCTTTATAGTCTCGTAACTGCTGTTTTATCTCAAAACTTCCTCCTCCTCCTCCTCCTCCTCCTCCTCCTCTTCTATCTGCTCCCACAGGAGCAGCTTCCAGACCTGTGGTCCCACTTCCAGGAGCTGAACCTGGAGGCACACATGTACGCCTCCCAGTGGTTCCTCACCCTCTTCACTGCCAAATTCCCCCTGTGTATGGTTTTCCACATCACTGACCTGCTGCTCTGCGAGGTATAATGTGGCTCGCTGCACTACTTTATACTGGGACAGTATTTGGAGGGATCTGGTCTATATTGTCCTGAGGGTGTCAACCTTCTAGAAAGAGAGTAGTGAGGACGTACAACCGAGCGGCTGTCGGTGGCCATACGTGGAGGGAAAGTTATATCAGCGCTTGTACATCTGCATTCTGCTTTGATCTGATATCTTCCCAATGTAATCAATAGAGATGCACTGATCAGGCTTTGATTGAATGTCATTAGGACCATTTGATCAGTTACCAATCACTGCTTCTTGTTCTGAAACAGTTTTACAGAAAGCTCTGAAGAGACCTTCCATAAAAAAAATAACTAAATCTTTCAACGCTCAATAGCTGAAACAGAATTTCTGAAGCCAGATTTGTAATTATTGACTGGGAGTGTCTCACTGAGGCACCTATCTAGAGGATGGAAAATAAATATTGTGTTTGCAGCAGAGAAAGTCAAAGTAACAAGGGGCCGAGAACAGAGACCTGAGGAGCACCACGTCCAACGTGAGGAGAAGAAGAAGAATTAACCATAACAAGCGCTTGAGTTGGGTCAGACAGATATTCACAGTTCAACAGCAGTATCACTCAGATGACTCGGCACAATAATATGATCCTCTGTACCCTAAATGTAATGCACAAGAACTCATTATCCACCACCCTTACACAGAATTCTACTTCATCATTTGTGTGTATGAAACAAAGAGAAAGGAGTAATGGATTATCAGAGTTTTTAACATTATTGTTTTTTTTTTCTCCGAAAAGTTTCATTACGTAAAACATCAAAAGTCAAATATTTGTTTCCTCTTCCCTCCGTCCTCTCTCCCACCCTGCCTCTCTGTCCTCCTATTGGCCCCAGGCAGAATAATTAAAAGTTTCCCAGGTCTTTCTCAACCAATGAGCCGCATGATGAGAATCTGCTCGTTAAACCAGAATTCTCATCTCCTGCATTCCTCTCTGTCTGCCCTCCTCTCCATCATCTCCTCCCACTCCTTTATTGCTTCCTCTCTCTCTCATCTTTCCTTGTTTCCCCTCTTTTCTTGCCATTTCTTCAGCAACTTTTCCACTGTGTTTTTTCTTTATTCTGCCGTCTCTCATTCCATGTTCTTTGACCCAATCTTATATTTATTTAACCAGTAGTGTGTCTATCATTTTCTGTGGTGTTTTTGCTCTCATCTTTTTTCTCTCTTTATACAGCTGTCATTGCTCATTCTCTTCACTAGCTTCACTTGTTTGCTCTTTATTCATATTTATTTACGCTTTTCATCTTTAATTCTTTCCTGTTCTTTCCTTTATCCCATCTGTCCTTGTTCCCTTTCACTGATTCTTTTCCTCGTTCTTTTTTTATAAATCACTCTCTTCATATTCCCTCAGTCGGCTGTTGTGTTTCCTTGATGAAGTCTCAGTTTACTTTCATAATTATTTTTCATTTCTACTACATTTTACCCTCATCTTAATGTCCCTTTATTATTATTTTCTCATTCAACGTCTCTATACCTCATATGTAGATACAGCAAGTCAAAGTCTACTGGACTTTAGTTTGGTTTCCCACTGATACAAGAAACCTTGTTTTTAACCTTGTTATCATCACCATATGGTGTTTTTAATATGCTACAGGGCATATCATGAGCGCAAATAAGCAGTCGACAGCATGGCTGAGTATTTCCACCTTGGAACAGCAGTATACCGATGACGGCCTCAGAAACGTGCCGTCCGACAGCCAGGGGTTTGTACGTCACACACCTAAGACACCGATCCTGTCAATATGCAGGGCGATCCGTGTCATTACAGTAACGCCACGGATAAACGAGGGCCGTCCTTAAACTAAATATTAATCATAGCTGAGTATTTTTACATACTTCACATTGTTTTGAACAGTAAGTTCTGCTGATTGTTGGGGAGTCCCAGGCTCACAGCGTGGTGTTCTTTAAGGTCCTAGTTGCTTTAGAGTCATTACGACTTAAGTTACCAGTAACTATTAGTGCTGTTCAACATTATATTTAACTCAGAATATCACATACCACCTGACAGATGTTACCCAGATGTAACATCTGTCAGGAAACCATAGAACGAGTAACTTCCATCCGACGACTTGTGGTTGCATCAAGGGGAGAAGCAATAAAACATTGTCCAGCGATGTAGGTTAGTTATTCCCTAGCTTAGCTCAGGTTAGCTAAAGGACGAATATATTGGACAGAATTGGTAACAACTATTAATTGATTATTCTATCATTTGGAAAATACTATAAATTAATAAATCTACCCGACAACCTCTGTCATCTCATTTGTCAGCAACTGCCTTTGCTTCAAATTCATGAGTGGGGTATTTATTGACGCATTTTTATCTCGCAGAACAAAGCATCAAAATCTCTTAAGCTTGTGTTAACCACTGACCTTATTTCAGGCCTCTGACCAAAAACCCATTAAAAAAAAAAAAAACCTATTGACTTCAAGGCGAGGGAACCGGAAGTCCTGAAATGCAAACTCATTTCCGGCTTTTAGGACTCGTATCTGCACTACTATATTGCCCCGTCACCTTCCCAGTCTGTGTTATGATGTCTCCCCTCTCTGCATGTTTATCTCTCTTTCTCCCCATGAATCTCACTTCCTCCGACACACACACACACACACACACGCTGAGATTATGGTTCTTTCTCTCATACACACCTTTGATCTTGCCTCAGCATTGTGGCTCCATCTTGAGGCCTACACAGATAGGTGTGTGTGAAGGCAGAGCTCCCCCTCTCTTTTCTCTTTCTCCGGTTATTTTTAGAGGTGTCCAGATATTTTTAGCTCTGTGTTGCCATGTGAACTGGTTGTCACGGAGACCAAGGAGACGGGTGTTCCCATGCAGGGCTGACATCAGCTTTACATTTTCCTTCTTTCTGTGTCAGAATCAGGAGCGCGGCGTCGACAAAAGAGGGAGGAAAAAAAAACCACGTTGTCACAGCATTAATGTGCAGACTGTATATCGGTGGGGAATAGAAACAGAACTTCTCCCACAATAATCTGTGATTCACATAGAAACATTATACGTGGACATTTGTGGCGTTTTGAAGTTTTCCCTTCTTGTATTGTACCTCTCTGTGCTCGGTTTTGTTAAAGACGTTTAACTCTCAGTAAGGATTCCTTCATACTTTAGTGACTTTTTGTATTTACATGTAATTATCGTGCAGATAAACTTTTTTGTAAAGATTTGTTTTATTGAAAATCAACTGATGCTCAGTTTACACTGTAATTGCAATATGTTAGACACACAAACATTTCCATTTGTGCGTGAAACAATTCATTTAAAAGAAAGGATACATACGGATATGTATACAGATTCATGCCAATGTACTCGTAGAAAAAAAGGGTAATTATAAACATAATTCAAAATAACGTAAATATTCATTCAAGTAGAATAGTGATAATGACGTATATAACGTATTACTAATAATAAACCTAACCTACAACAAAAGAAAAGTAAATAAATAAATACACACACAAACACACATATACGGTGTATAAATACATATAAAAAATTATATTAACAATTTCTTTTTAATAAATAGAAGAAAAATGTAATAATAGAAGATAAATTGCACATACTTAAAGCAGTACTAAAAAAACTTAACCTGTCAAGCACTTTTCAATAATAACTGAAATGAATAACTTAAGCAATAAACAATCTAATCTAAATATCTAATATAATATAATAATATCTTTGATTTGTGTTTTCTAAGGGCTTACTCTCATCTTCTTTCTCTTTTCCTGACATTTTTAACAACTTTTCTGCTGAACGTTTTACTTCTTTTAAATGCCCGTTATTGGAGGTTTTATATATTTACCATCTAGTGACGACTTTTACTTCACTGCACATTTTTCTTGCCGTTTCTTGAATTTGTAGTTAAAAGCTGTAATAGACTTTTTAGTTTCTTCATAAAAGTCCATTCTTTTCGTATTAAATCTGCCTGCGTCAGAACTTCTCATCCCTATAAAGTGACACTACAGTAAACCTCTGGTAGCAGTACCAGCGCTGGTTAGAAGTCTTTTTTGCAATTTGTTGAAACCAAAAGTAAGGAAATAAGTAGGAAATTCTACTCGCCAACATCTAATATTACAGCTGCAAATTATAGCTATACATTGTTGTACTTTCAGTTTCAGTGCATCAGCAATAAATACACTTATACGCTGAAACTTTTATAAACCTGGATGAAAAGAACATGAGTTTTGCCTCTAGTTGTTTCTGTATTCATATCTAATTATCCTCTGTCTTCCAGGGTCTGAACATCATCTTCAACGTGGCCCTGGCCCTGCTCAAGGTCAGTCCTCACTTTCATTCATTCATTTATCTCTAACCATCTCTTTCAGTTGGCTTAACTTTAAATTAGTTTTCGTGTCAAAAATCACATTTTACCCAAATAGGGTTTTTATGTCGGATCCACTTTGCTTCAATAAAAGAGAAAACCTCTTTATTGTTTGTATGATTATATGTTAACATGTGGATTTGAGAAAAAGCTGTTATTTTTTGGCCATTATTTGCACATAAAAATAGTGGTTATGCACAGATGTTCTGAGCAGTTGATTACAGATGTTGTTGGTGAGAGTGTTCGCACAGAGCACAAAGGTTTTGGGTGGCAGCGTGTGTGAGGAGGCAGTGTGTGTGAGGTGGCAGTGTGTGTGAGGTGGCAGTGTGTGTGAGGTGGCAGTGTGTGTGAGGAGGCAGTGTGTGTGTGAGCAGGTACATTAAGTTCTAGGTCTCACGTGATCGGAAGAGGTTAGTGAGTTTGTTCGTTGGCATTTCTCGCCCTCTAGTGCTCAAATCGGATATTGCATATGGAAATGAGGAGGCTGGTTTGTCCTGAAAGACAAATAGGTAAAGACTCATTATGTTGAATGTGATGCAGTGTGTGAGAACGGCAATGAATACCTCGCAATGTTACTATTATTTTTGTAGCATATGATTTGAGCAGTATATGAAGTGGCTTAATGGTAACAATGTTTTCAATTAGCATCAACTCTGATGTTATTAACTTATTACATGTATGAACATACAGTTATGGGTGCGTACGTGGTTTCCATGCAGTTTCCCTCAGACTTTAATAAAGTAATGTATGATTTAGAATCAGAAAATGACAAAAAAAAATTCCAGAAATTTGGGATGTGGTTAAAAGAAAACTTAAATCAATCAATCATGATTTTAGTCACATTATTCAAAAAGAAACGCTATAGATAATTAAAAAAAAAAAAAAAAAGGGAAAAGACTAAATTAAACATGTTACAACAAATACACTTCAAAAAATGCAGCTGATATCTGTGCTTTAAATGTGGTAAAGAAATGTAAAGAAAATATCTTCTTTTCTGTTGTTGTTTTATTACCAAACCTGCATATTGTTGCCATCAGATCAGAGTGGATTAGATTACTAGTTGTTGTGTTATCAGATCTGTTTGTGGTGGAATAGATCGATGACTTTTGGCAATGACTGTGTCATATTGCATGTCACTGTCATGTTGGTCAATATAGACATTCACTTGATGCTGAAACTCCCAGAACACCCGGCGATGAAGAGCGGGCTTTGTCTTGTCATGTAGTCCATGTCTTCGCACTGAAACAAAAGAAACGCATCATTTAGCCTCATGTTTCTTTCTTTTTCTCAGACTTTTTTTAAGGATTAAGTTTAACATAAAGAAGCTACTTCTTTTAAACACAACTTTATTTGTTATTCATCTGGAAATCAGGTAAAAACACAAGTAATTTCACACTGAAGTTCACCCATTAACATGAGAAACGGGAATAAAAGTATTTTATTAGCTCATAGTGATCACACCATCAAGTGATTTACTCTAAGTTTTCTGTTTCACTTGTTTGCTATCCTCTAAAACATAAAACCTCAAGTAAATCATATGTATCAATTAATTATTAAATAGATCATGGAGGCTGTCGATGTATATTATCAGCTAGTTTGGACGGTGCACGTTTCAGCATGTGTTTTGTTTAGGCAACAATATGTCCAGGTAATTTATTTATTATATTTATTTACTCATTTATTTTTTATATTTAGCCGCTCCACAAGTATTTTTCACACTGCTTATTTACAGATGCTGGTGGAAAAATAGCAGGCTAGAAAATCAGTAAATGGAAAGTTAGCCATTATTAGAGATGCCCCAATCAAGTTTATTTTGCCCCCAAAACCAGTCCTTTAATATTGAATTTCTGCCAACACTGAGTTCTGATTCAGTATTTTGTTTTTCTTAAATAAAACAGCTGCACAGTAAACATAAACACACCAACTTATCATTAAACAGGCCCACATTAAAACTGGTAAAGCCAATCATGAGCCAAATTTTGCCGATTGGCTGATAATATTATAATTAATAATAATAATCATAAATATATTAAGTGTTTTTGCTTCCACGTAGTAATGCAGCTTCACTCAGGCTTTCCCCTCTAAATGAATCATACATGGTCGGTTCTAAAAACCTGCTCTATATCGCTCTATCTGCCAATAATGTATTCTGTGTGTCAGACAGAGAAAGATTTGGTGCATGCGATGGTCGGGAATAGAGAACAAATGAGGATGTGAGGAGGGTGGAAGGGGCTTCCACTGCCGGCCTCTCATTGGCCAGGCATGACGGCATTTTCCCCCGAGGCTCCCTCCTCCCTCCTCCATCCATCCTGCTCTCCTCTCCGCTCTCATCACCCCTCCCTCCATCTGTGTTCACCTCCCTCCCTCTCCTGCTCAGCACTTGCCATCCACATCACAACAGGAGCATAAGCTATAGCGTTAGCAATCTGGACCTGGAGGAGAAAAGCTCTTTGTTTTTTGTTTTTTTTTTACATTTTTCTCCTCTTTACCTTCCACGGATGCCTGCTTGGAGCTTCTTCTCTCCCACAGTACTTCGTTCTCTGTCTTCTTTACCTCGTATTCCTCTACCTCCACCTTCTCCTCTTCTCTGTTGGCTGGCTATGCATTTCTTCAACATGCTACCTCTGTCCACCCAGACCTCTGCAATGGAGCCGCCCCAGCTAGCTGCTAGCTGTTAGCATAACAAAGAGAAAGTGAGGGTTAGAGAAAGCGAGGAAAGCTGAGAGTGAAAAAGAGAGAGGTGGGGGACAGGAAACGCTGTGTGGTTTCTTTGCTTTGCCTCACCCCATCTGCTGGCTGGGACCATCACTCCTGAGAGCCCAACAACTCACACTCGTGCTAACACTCATATATTTAGCCTTTGTTGTAGAGAGGCAGAAGGAGCTGGTTTGCCATCTAAATAATCTACTCACCGATAAAGACAGGATGCCTGGCATGCAGGAGCTGCTGACTGGACTGTGCTTTTACTGATCTGTGATTTATATCTGGTCAGACTTCAGTTCAGAGGGTTACATCAGTGAAGAGGGAGAGCGAAGATACGGAGAGGCTACGGTGATACGCTCTGTTTTTCTACATCTTTCCAAACTCCTCTTGTGTTTCTTGCATCACTGGCTTAAATCTGACTCAACGAGTTCAGCGTTCACTCAGCCATAAACAAACACAAATGCATCATCATCTCCGAAAGGCAGAAAAGTGCCACACACATCTCGTCTGCTTCCGCCAAGTCGTCAGGACCTCCGGCTGAGGCTTAGACCGGGACTCCTCAGATAAAAGGACTCATACCGTTATTTCAGGCCATTCTACATAAAAATCCTGACAGCTTTACACCAGGTGCGGCCTACTCTTTGGAAACCCGGTACAAAATGCATCGAGTGCTTTGATGTGCCGTCTCACGCGCACCGAGCGTTGAGCATTAAGGCCACTCAGTTGCGCAGACTGAGGGAGATTTTTCTCTCAGGCTTTGAAGTCTTAACAACGAAGGAAAATAATAAAAAAAAAAAAAAAAAAAAAAAGGTGGAGTACTTATCCATTGCTGCTGTTTGCCGGAGCATCAGCCCACGTGTTGAGCAGTTTAGTTGCTAGGCAACAATGTACTGGATTGGAATTGGTTGGGGGAGTTTGGCACAGGAAGATGAGTGTGTATCGTGTGACTGGATTTCAAAGTGAGTCTGGCAGGTAGCTGGAAAACTCAGCATTATGCCGAATGCAGCGTCAATACATCATTTTCTGACTGTTATTCTGTCGCACCTTGTGGCCGTTACTGGGCTCTGACAGTGGTACAAGCTGAGTGGCCTCCACTGAACTCCACTTGCCCAGATTGTGCGGTGCCTAGATGAGCTGGATCAATGTTAACGTTGCATGCCTGGGCTGCTGAGTGGCCGTGTGTTCCTGTGAGCGCCTCGTCGCTGGCGTCCTGAACTTCAGTCTGTTGTGACGCTGCCTCGTGTGGCATTATCAACTTCTCTTCCAAAAAGGTCGGTCACCTCGTTCCCCGGGACTCGGCCCGTTTGACTAGACGGTGACCGCAGGAGGAATCTCAGCTCAAGTTGAACACACTCTGCTTCCAGTCCACCTGTCCTCCAACTCCAAGAAACCCGCTGGGACGTTCGGACGACACGCTGGAGTCATCTGCCACCCTGACCCCGGAGCGGGACCGGCCCTCTCCCTCACCCTGCCCCACCCCGCCACCATTTCCTCCAACATCCCCTCCCCCCTCGCCTCCCCCTATACCTTCCTTGACCCCGCATCTGCCCCTTCCAGCAGTGCGCAGGGCGTTGGAGGACGGAGAGGGAAAGGCCGAGGAGAGGGGTCACAGCAGTCAGGCCTCAGCGGACTCATACTGCAAGGTGATGGATCTCCTCGGGATGGGACACCGGCTCTTCGTCCCTAAGCTGCTGGCGGTGAGAGAGGGGGGACTGGGAAACAAACGCTGGATGAGAGAAACTGAGCATGCAGGGATGGTCGGGTTTATAGTTACAAAGGAACCTTTGTTAGTTTGACTTGCGTTGGTAATGAAAAGAGCTGGTGAGGACAGAAGATGGTGGGGAAACAGGCAAGCGTGTTTAAAACTTCTGACTTTGGTCAAATAAATATTTAGTGCATCTGTTGTGGCGAAGGTTCGACCTCTAACCCTCGACATCTTTTGAAATTGAAGCTTGTGGATTCTGCTGTGGACTTTCCTCTATGTCACATTGGATAGAAGTGCCAGATAATTGGTTTTTATTTACAAGAGAAATCTAGCCTGCTATTTTTTGCTATAAACCCTGAAACTTACATAAATAGATTCACATGGAAAACTCATACAAGAAACACTGGTCCTCACTGTCTCCCATTCATGCTGCTTACAAGCTATATTTCATAATAATGGATCCCACACTCTCATTAACAATTAGAAAATAAACAGACAAAACGTGATCTACTCCGGGTCATGTCTAAAAGCATAAATATGGACTTGCATAGTAATACTTAGTAATACATCCTCACACCACCAGATGGTGTTATTGATTGTTATTGAGTTACTCAGTACACGACGGAGCAGCTCCACTGCACTTGTTGGGTCTTTTGTGTGCAGCATCTTCACACTTGTTTTCAATGGAGGGAAGTGCTTTGGCATTGGATGTAAGTGGACTATTTTGCGTTTTTAGTCATGCCATTTATATACACGGTCAGAATTAAGACCTCAAACTGCTCATTGCTGTTGATTTTAGAGAGACACCTGAAGAAAAAAAAACACATTTGTAAGTCTGTCCTCCCTCAATATAGAAGCAGTTGTGGAGAACAAGCTGCTGGAGGTTACTCTGTTCTGTGTGTCTGACTCTTAATGACCTTTGTTCTATCTGTCTCCACCACCGCCTCATGTCTCGCTCCAGACGTCTAAAGAGGACCTCTTGCAGGCGGACTTTGAAGGGGCTCTCAAGTTCTTCAGAGTCCAGCTCCCTAAACGCTACAGGGCTGCGGAGAATGCCCGCAGGCTTATGGAGCAGGCCTGCAACATCAAGGTAAGCACCTCTGCAGACAAACACAGGCATTTGCTATCCCTAAGCGCTTTATTCCTTACATTTCCCATATCTTAATTTCACAGTTTAACTGTAAAATCAAGACCTTTTGCACTGTAAAAAAAACAAAACTAAAACTGTTGTATACAGTTGTTGTACAAACACACACACACGCATCATTCCTGGAGTGACAATGAGATTATTGTATAAAACCAAGCAGCACAATAAGGAATTCCTGTCTTTGCATTTCCCACTGAGACACAAATACCTTTACCCAGAGGGGTCAGAGGTCCTGGGACATGTCAAGTACAGATTTGGCTTTTGTGGGGATTGAGGGCAGTATGGGGTACTCTCTACCGCAGTGACATCCCTGATTTGTCCACGCAGCTGAGCTGTTTATCAGTGTCCTTTTATGACTTTTAAATCTCCTTTCAGTCTATTAGCTAGATAGATTAGCTGTCAGTCAAAAAGAGTTGAAGAAAAGACTTTTCTTTACCTTAAGATGACTTCAGGCGTGGATGTTGTCGCCTGACCTGCTCAGTAGCTTTGACGAATAACAAATAGTTTAGTTGTGTTGTCTGCTGTCACCCTGTGCAATATACTTTGGTATTCATTCTTGCTGGGGTTTTTTTTTTTGGGTCTTTCTTGTACTTTGCCCTTTATTGGTCTCGCCTGCAATCTGACAATGGCAGATAAAAGATGTCTACCATGGAAGGTAGTCATAGTTTTCTTCAAAGCTCACACACACACACACACACACACACACACACACACACACACACGCAAGCTATCATCCTTCCAATAACCTTAATGAGGCTGCTGGCATTTGGGGAATTTGCTAAGGTCACCAGAGACCAGAGCAGTACACAGTGTATGTTATAGAAGGAGTGTGTGTGTGTGGGTGTGTGTGTGTGCGTGTGTGTCAGTAGAGTTGTTGTGATAGAGGAAGAGATAATCATCCTCCCTCCACCCTCCTCTCTGTCTCTCCCCTGCTCGCTCTCTGTATCTGCAGACAATATAATATTTTACATTTTAGGCATTTTCCAACTTTCTTATCTTAAAAAAAAGAAGAAAAAAAAAAACTTCCAGTGAGTAAGCAAGTTAAATGTAGTGTTGTGTTCAAGGTCATTGTGGCAGCACGGGCAGGACACGTGACTGTCGGTGCTCACGATCCCCCATGTTTGGTGTATTTCTGTGTTTTTCTACATACAGGATATCCTGCGCTGTGACTCACTGTTTATCTCTCGTGGTTTGGTAGAAGTTTGGCCCTCTTGCACAATCCAATGCAACCTGTCATGTCAGGCCTTATATTTTACAACACACACTCAAACATATAATGTGCATGCTCCCTTGCTGAAATACACACACTTTCCACACATTTTCATAGACCTCCACCCCAACTGTACCCCACCCTTCTTGCCCTGTGTGGAAGTAGTTGCATTGTATTTCACTCATTTATTCAGGCTTTTCCTTTTTATTCGTCACCTGTCTGTATGGGTAAACGCACCAGAAGCAAATGTCTTAATTAGGTGTCATCAAACCACAAATACTGAATGAAGAGAGACTGTGCTCAGACGGCTGCAGTGAGCTGTAACAGATAGTCGGTCTGATAGGATGACTTCCGGGAACACTTTGTGTCTCTCTCTGCTCATCTCTTGATCGTCCCTCGCTGATCTTTCACTCCCGTTGCTCTTCCTCTGTTTCCTCTGGTGTTGGCGTATTCCCACCGCTCTCTCGTCTCTCAGACGAGCTTCCTCTTTGCCTGAGCACTCTTTTTCTTGGCACCCGTAGAAACATCACAAACATCTTCTGGTCAGCGTGGAGGAGCGCTGGGAAGAGCCTGAGGCTGGATATTATCCAGCTCTTGGTTACAGATGTGAGAGAAAGTTCAGGCCGTTAGAGAGACGTGACTGACAAAAGCACTAACTTAAACATTATGTTCGTGAAAGAGAACACTACTGAACAAATCCTAGTGTGTGTGTGTGTGTGTGTGTGTGTGTGTGTGTGTGTGTGTGTGTGTGTGTGTGTGATAGAGGAAGAGATAATCATCCTCCCTCCACCCTCCTCTCTGTCTCTCCCCTGCTCGCTCTCTGTATCTGCAGACAATATAATATTTTACATTTTAGGCATTTTCCAACTTTATTATCTTAAAAAATTTTAAAAAAAAAAACTTCCAGTGAGTAAGCAAGTTAAATGTAGTGTTGTGTTCAAGGTCATTTTGGCAGCACGGGCAGGACACATGACTGTTGGTGCTCACGATCCGTGTGTGTGTGTGTGTGTGTTGTGTGCGTGCGTGCGTGTGTGTGTGAGGTCTTTAACTTCTCCTTAGAAACATCGTCTTTCTACTGTCAGGTTTTTGAACCAGTCGCTCTTTGAACTTTTTAAATAGAATATTCCCTGTGGATAAAAGTATATGGAGCAAGTCAGTCAGAGGGAGAGAAATTAAGAAGAAGACTGTAGAGCGAAGAAGGACTTACAGATAAACTAGTCTTCCTCTCCTTCCTTTCCTTCCTCTCCTTCCTTTCCTTCCTTTCCTTCCTTTCCTTCCTCTCCTCACGTTTCTCCAATTTTGCCGCTGACCGTCAGCTTGTGACTTTCCACAGTAGATACCGTACTTTCCTTTAAAGAGTGTTAGAAGATGTTCAAACGCCATCAGACCTGCCTGTCCAAGCCACTTTGGTCTGTGTTCACCCCCCTTTTTACATATTTTTCTCTGTCGACGTCTAAATCGGATCAGCTGAACTTAAGTAAGCTGCTTAAAACATCGAAAGAATTCACTGGCACCTTGGTTTGATGAACACAACGGGCGGGTGGCTTAGCCTTTCTGGGGATTATGGGAAGAATTTGAATTTCTCAGCCTTCTTAAACATGCGCCCGACCGCAGCTGGAGTGATGACTTTTCAGGACTTTGAGAAAAAAGGAGAGAGATGTCGTACATTCATTTACCGCCCAGGGTTTGACTGATTAATCCAGTTGTTTTTTTTTTTTTTACCAAATCCTTCCAACAGAGAAGCTAAACTTTCACTGACTGAGGAGAAAAAAAATAAAGAAGGATGTGTGTAGTGAGACTAATTTACAGAGATAAAGAGTCCCAGAGACCGTTTTGTGAAACCTGCCCCAGATGTCAACATTAGATCCACCTGCTGGCTGGTTATTTTTAAAAAACAACAACAGTTTGTAAAGTTAACGGACTTTTATTAAGGTGCAACTCAGAGGGACAGATACAGAGTCAATGCAGTTAAATGAACACTTTAAATATCTTACAAAAGATATAGCTCCTAGCTTTTTAGTGATTTCACAGTTTATTTAATGTGAAGTTCAACTTTAGTAAACACAAAATAGCTACTTGATTTTTGTTATTCCCACCCCCTTATCTTTTCAGCAATTGAAATAATTAATGCAAGTCATTTATTATGTACATACTATTTTCGAATATACTTAAGAAATATTGTTTTATTAATATGTTACTTATATTATTTATGTATTTTAGGTCAATAATTCAGTGTGGCTTGTTAGGTATTTTTTCAATGTGGTTACTCTTTGCTGTCATTGAAAGGTTTCTTTAAATTACTTTATTCTACCACTGATGCACTTGATCTATGTTAATCTGCTCTGTGGGATAGAATATTATATAAAATAGTGGCCCTCACAAATAGCTCTAACCTTAGTAAATCAGTTGTTGTATCTCTATGTTAAACATGCAGAATTCTCCTTTAATATTCACATTCATAGACATTAGACATCAGACATTAGACCCAACAGGGTGTTGAAGTAGAGACAATAGAGCTAAAAACAGTTTATTCACATCCATCCTCATCAGCACATGGACCTCCATAGTGCATCCAGATATGATGATTGGGATGGAGAGAAAACACAGTGCCATAGAAAGAAATCCAGAGAGATTAACCCACAGCTGTTTATTAGAGCTATAACAATTAGTCGGTCGACAGAAAGATAAAAATAAAGGCAAAAAAAAGTATTTTTTCATGCAAAACTGGCAGAAAATGCTGTTTTTTTTCTCTATTTTACATGGTATTAAACTGAGTATCTTTGGGTTTTGGGTGGACACAGAAAAACACCTAAAGACTTTGGACAAACGATTAATCTACAGATTAATTGATAATGAAAAGACTTGTTGGCTGCAGCCCTGTTGTTGATGCACCATTGTTAGCCGTGGGGTTCAATGGGAGGACGCTGCAGCGTCTTCGACAGCCTTGAAGTCGCTTTTACTTCACTTCCTGGCTTTTACTGTTGGAACGATGTGCAACTATGAACGACAAGTTACTGTGGTTGATCTGACAACTTCCTTCCTATCTCTCTTAACCTCAAACACACACACACACACACACGGAGTGGAGAAGTGTAAACAAGCCTTTATCTTTATTTTTACCAGCAGCAGGAAGCAGAAAAAAACTAAACCTCCTGAGTGCAAACTAAAGAGAGTCTGAGGGAGGGAGGGAGGGTTACAAATGAGAGACATTAGGAGAGAGGAGGGGGGGGTACTCACTCAGTGGAAAGAAAAAGCAAACTCATCCTCCTTTGTCACACACTTCTAGCGTTACAGAGAGGGAGAAACAAACAGGTGTGTTGTACTAGCCTCTCACTCCCCCCGCTCCTCCTCCTCTCAGTGGGCGGGGCTCCGCTCCTGAGAGACTCTTGAAAGCAGCCAGTCGCCTCCTCCACTCTCAG
This sequence comes from Bovichtus diacanthus, assembly GCA_943590825.1. Taxonomy (NCBI): domain Eukaryota; kingdom Metazoa; phylum Chordata; class Actinopteri; order Perciformes; family Bovichtidae; genus Bovichtus; species Bovichtus diacanthus. The sequence continues at coordinate 1,750,027 of CALSBV010011200.1, read as the reverse complement.
AGAGGATCTAAACCTGTCAGCTGCACTCGTCTCCTTCTACTTCTCCGCCACGTTCCTCCTCCTCCTCCTCCTCCTCCTCCTCCTTCTTCTTCTTCTTCATTCTCTACCTCCTCCTTGCTGTTGGGAGCAAGAGGAGTCAAGATGATGCAGGAGGTGTCCATCATGGTGGCATACGACGCTCATGTGGTCGACCGACCGGGTGAGGAGGACACCTTGGCTCGCTTGGTCGCCCACTCCAGACCTCTCAGAGCTCCCAGACCGGTGGTAGGTCTGTTCTCTCCTCACTTTACTTCTTTCTTCTTTGTGTCTTTCTCGTGTTCCGTCTTTTATCCCTCTCTGGGGGTTTTGGGTATGTTCATATTTAATTCTGATGGGAGACATTCCCAGCTATTTCTTCTGCTCCTTATCTCTTGCAGATTTTTAGTGGAAGTGGAATTCACCTTCTTTCTTTTCAATTGTTGGTTGTCAGTCGTTTTTGT
>CALSBV010011200.1:1690126-1704454 GCA_943590825.1 Bovichtus diacanthus | reverse complement strand
ATAACAGGCCACAACAAGGAGTCACAGCTATCTTTATGACCTTGTGGCCATACCAAGCTTCTGCTGTGTCAGCAAACTAGTTTTTATTTCTGGAGCCTCATGTAGAAAAGACTGGGAGATATTGAGCTGCTGTTTGAATGGAGACATGAAGGGAAGGAGATCCAAAACCAGTAGGAAAACGTAATGTTCCCAAACAGAAACCTGCAATGTTCAAGAAGTCTGACAGTTAATGTTATAGTTGGAACTGCCTAGTTATCTGAGGGCGACACCTAAATCAAAAACAACCTGCTGCGGCCTCGAGGTCATGACTGGGTGTCATTAAAAGTGATTGTACTGTTGATGGCTTCACAGCAAACACTGTCTACGGGTTGTTATCTGTGTGTGTGCAAAAACCAAAACAGACCTCATGACATAACTGTCGTGTAACCAAAATAAAGGTGAAAAATATTCATAAATATGTGTAATGTTTACTAAAATAACTTGCATAGATGTATCAGGGCTGTAGCCAGACATGACTCCTGTGTGTTATTTTATGGATAAGAAATGTTTTTTTGCAGCCTGGTTTCGTCAAAACAATGACTTCCGGTTATACTAAGTGATTAATTCCTGACATGCATATTAAAGAGATCGAAATCTTTAGATTTTTAATGTACATTCAAGCATAGAAGTGTAGAGAAAAGGCACCGTTAAGCAAAGTTAAAGGTGACGTAAGCTAGACAACGTTCATTTTATTTTTAGCTCATCATCTGCGGCTGTGAGTTTAGGAAGTTCAGACAGATCCAGCTCTGACTCAGCAGCTCCAGCTGATATCTGTGGAGCAGAGAGCTGCAGGTGTGTGTGTGTGTGTGTGTGTGTGGGGTCTAAAAACAGGGAGCTATGCTGACTATGTAGCCGTGTGACACAGCAGTCTGTTTCACAGGCAACATCCCCACTATGGGTGACGCACATATGCTGAACTTCTCTCTCTCTCTCTGGTAATCCTGCCCCAACATGCAGTGAGGTTGACATGGAAGCACTGTGATCTGGGTGAAACAGGTTGGAGTTGAAGGGAGAGGGCAAGGAAAACATAACAGCTGGAAAACACAGTGAAATGCTGTTTGCTTTTGCAATCGGTGTGAAAGTCAGACATTGATTTTGGCCTCTTTTGAAAATAAGAAAACTTTGCTTTTCATTTTATATATTTAGATTGAGGATGAAATTAACATATACTCTTTGATAATGTGTCTATTAAACCCCACCGAGAAAAAAACTAAATGAACATTGCGTCGCCCTGTGAAACACTAATGGCCTTTTTAAAGTTTCAAATATGGACTAGTCACTGTTCTTTAAATACTGCAACACTCATGTTGTTTGTGCTGTCTGGATTACACAGCTTCAAGGACAATTAAAATAGTCTTTTAGATTTTGTTTTAATCAGACTTCATGAGTCGGGCAGAGAAAATGCGAATGATCGAAAAATATCAACAACAACTAATCGTAAATAAGTCTGTTTTCCTGTCAGATGGAAAATGGTCTTTGGTCTTTTTTGTATAGTTTTAATAGGTCTAGTTTTGTCCTTCTATTCCACTCCCATGAATTCTGCTGTTGAACTCTCCCGCTGTACGTCTGCGATGCGAGCTTTGAGTTTTGACAGCTACAGGATGAGCAGGACATGATGTTCTGTCCCGACAGCCTCTGATCATGTTCACAGTGCCATGTATAGACCGCAGCAATCCATACTCCTCAAAGTGCAAAGTGGGTTGTGCGGCTTGTCCATTTGAATGCAGAGAGTATAGCGTGATCTAAAATCACAAGAATTAAAGTCCGTTTTGTGTTTGGTGAATGATTGTAAGGCTGCGTTTTATTGAGGCTGTGGAAGTTAAGAAAGAGCTGCATTGTGTTGCTTCTTCAGCAACAACTACCACTGTTTGAGCAAAGTTGTCTGCAAATGTGATGTAGAGCTTTGCTATGTTCGAGGGGGGAAAAGGAGGGAATCCAAACACTAGCTTAAAATGACGACTTTGTGAGGTAAAGTTTATTAGATAGATAGATACTTTATTGATCCCTGAGGGAGGTTTAGGCAAGCCATTAGATTGAGTGGCAGTAATGAGCTGTATAAGTACTGATCTGATAACTTGCATAACACCAAATATTAGTTGATCTTCACAGATTGGCATTCCCCAACATGAAGTTGAATATTGGAAAGCTGACGTTATTTCCTGTTCATTTGAGGCACTTCTCATAAATTGAGCACAGTTTCAGTTTCGTGGAATTGTTTGCATTCTGTGAAAGTCTTTCCAGTTTCTAAAAATGAATGAGTCAAAGGGTACTTCAGGTACAGTCGGACTGTTTGCCTCGCTGCACGTTTAACGGCGCCCAGCTTGTTACTCTGTGTCTCCATGCCTGGAGGAAGCTACTTGTGAAATTCCTCATCAGTTTTTATTTTTGTGCAGGGAAGGAAAGTTACTTGTGCTTTATAAAACGTACACAGCGTTCTTTGTCTTTTGATGGTTGTTCTGCTGCAGTGATCGTGAGACTTCCAGTGTGTTTTGACGACTTCTACTCGACGTGCTGCAGATTAGTTACATGGCTGTCACTCAGGGTGATCCATTTTACAACACACGTGTCACAGTAATCAAATCCGTCATTGAATCCGCGTCAGTTGGCGGCTCAGTGCTGGCAGAGGGCCGTGTGGCCGAGTGCTCTCCGGTACGATCCCTGTGTCCTTTTTTATTTTTATGAATATTGCGTTTCTTTAACAAAGTGACTGATACAATCACAGATCTTCAGATGTAGTCTGTATAATTTGCATAGTTTTGCATAGTCTTCCAATGTTATTTCAATCAAATATGTCAACAATGTCATAATTTCATTTTTATTGTGTCCATCTTCTCCCAAGTTGTCGTCTTCTTCAGATATTGATTTCAGATATTTTGTCAACCAGACGGAGAATACACTAAAGTTTGTGATCAGTTAAGGCCATTTACACTCTTACAGGAATTGTTAGATGACATGTTGTTTAGTTTATTTATAAGACAAATATTTCACAGATGGACGTGGTATAAAAATACTAAACAAGAGATAATTTATACTTTTGCTGTAAGCATTTGCACCAAATAGGGTTTGCAACTTTTGAAGTTGATTAAACATTATGTGGATTACTTTAGCTGCATCCATCTATTCTCTGTGAAGCAAGACATTTACATTACATTGCATTACAGTACATTTCATTTTTCATTTTGTCCAAAGCGACTTACAATAAAGTGCAAACAATCATGAGGATACGAACAAGAACATTATCTTCAAATAGGTGAAATAACTTTAAGTGCAGTACAATAGCTTCAAATAAGACAAACCAATTTAGTGCTACATACAGAAAAAAAATATTTTTACATGTATTCTTTTGATTTTTATTGGCCAAGGTGCAGTTGAAACAGGTGTTTAAAGACTTTCTGCTGAGCTGATATCAATGGGCAGCTCGTTCCACCATTTTTGGAGCCAGGATAGCAAACAGACGGGTTTTATTTGAGGGGTCTGGGTCCCACTGGTAGTGAGGGAGCGGGGACGAGCTGGGGTTAATGGTGTGACCATGGCCTGGATGTAGGAAGGGCCTGATCCACCTGATCCTGGTCGTGGAGTCCAACTTATAGGACGTCCACCATAGATATTGAACAACTTGAAAGTCTTGAGCAGTTGCTTTTATGGTGCGTTGCTGTAGTTCAGGCAAACGTTTCTTAAACTGTCCAATTATGCATTCTCCCTTTCTGGAACAGATTTTGCTCATATTTTACATTTTCCAAAGCTTAGCACTGCTGCGCTCTCATCCTCCCAACCTCGCCGCTTTCTGAACACGCATTGACACGTGTGATATATTCAGACTTCTTGTGTCCGGAAATGTACATTTTAAAACGAGAAACATTTTCTTATTCATAGAAAGAGTGGATCTCATTTTAAGATTTTTTTTTTTTTTTTTTTTTTTTTTTAACAGGTTGATAGAAATGTTTTGTGTTTTGGAAAAAAACACATACAGACATATTCTCGACTCTTTAATTGTTATGTAAAGAAGATTGTTATGTCTGAAGCACCACCTTAAACCAATAGACTGTATTTCTACAGCCAAATGGGGATGGTGCTTGAAATACAAGTGCAGCCATGTAGATGTAAAAAGAATCAAGGCGTCATCAGGGAAGGCCACGCTCTTTAATAAGGGAAGGTGGCTGATGTCATTATCAGAGGCTGTGTTTGCTGGTCAACACGCTCACATACTGTAAACAAACCTTAATAAATAAGTCAAGCTGTCGAATGTCTCCCTGTCACAAGAGCTGCTTGTGTTTGCATCCTACAGTATAGACTTCTTGAATTAATACATTTTTACGAGAAGAGCAAGAAAGAATTTGTCGCTTGTTTGCATCCGTTTCACCGTCTGCTCCAATTTTACAGTGCAAAATATGGTACAAAGATGTCTCCTTTTTTTGTTGTTTGGTGCTTTTGGTGTCTCTGCACTGCACAAACAAATAAATGGGGAAACTTATGGACATGCTTTCTGGACATGAACATGAGCTTTAATCTAACATAGTGCTCCTCACTATGATACGTGAACATGCTGTACTGAAAACAGAAGATACAGTCTTTCATCTCAGCTCTTGCGTTGCGTCAGATCTCACCACTGACGGTCTCTAATCTGTCTGGCCGGCAGCCCGGAGGAGGAAACATTGTTCAGCCTCACAGTGTTTACATCTCCGGCCTCGTCCGGGCGAACACAGCCTGCAGCTCAGAGGAGAAGCGAGGGTCTGCAGTTTGGCTGAGAAATACCAAAGACCATCCATTTTCTGTTCCAATATCAACAGCTGGCTGTAAAGATCTCACAACTCTTTCCTCTCCGTTTAGCCTCGAGACAAAGTGAAAAACACACACATTTGACATGTTACTGATTTGGTCCATTTAAAGCTATACTAGAATACTAATAATATGTTTTTGAATATGTTGATTCTTTGTGTGTGGCAACTTTCTGTCGGGACACTCCAGTGGGAGGAAGGAAGGACTCTTTATCTCTTGGCCTTTCTATCTGTTTTTTTGAACGCACTTCTAGTCGCACTTTATTTTCTATCTGGCTTTTCTTCTCCTATTCTGCTCTTACTCCAACTGCCAAGACACTCACCTATGACCTTCGCGTGATTGTCTATCAGAAACACTGTCACTAACAGATTTTACAAAATGAACGTTTTTAGATTTAGCACATTCAACCCGTATGAAGATGAGGAGTTATTCTGTTTTAGCAGACAATCACGCAGTCGTCAGTTAAGTTTGCAGCCAAGAAGAAAGAAAAGGAAAATAAATTGGGGAGATAAATTAAATTAGACCAAAATAGGAGAGTAAGAAAGAACAAGAGAGGCAATAAGATGAGTAGAGTAAACTCGAGGAAAGGAGGAATGGGAGGAAGGGGAGGAGGGCAGGAACCGGTCTGAACCAGCGCAGGCTGACTCTCAGGGCTTTATACCTCTCCTCACTTCCCTTCCTCCTCCTCGTCTTTTACTCTGACTCAGGCTGAACTTTTTCTTTAAGCGTCATGCGCTTGTTGTCAACAGGAACAATTTGGATACACTTTCACCAGAAGTGTAAGAGGATCCACAGAGTGAGGGCAGGGGTACTGGGAGTGACGCTGGGAAGAACCAGGACAGGTGTCCCCTTCATTACAGAAGGGATCAGGAGGTGACCTGATGTATTGATTATCAGGCACAACATACTTTTGGTGGAATAGTTTGTCTTCATTCTTCTGGCAACTACTTTTGGCTATAAAGGCCGATTCATACTTTCCGCGTTTCCGCGAGGATCCGCTTTGGTCCTCGTGACGCGAATGTCGTCATCCAGCATGTCCACGAGGGTCTGTGGTGTCTCCGGCTCTGGGATCAACCCAACCTGATGTACGCTGTGGTCACAGAGGTCATGCAAACTGACTCTATTCCTGGACTCAGCCAGCTGCCAAATCCTAAACTTACTCTCCTGGACCAGACACCTATTAATATACATCACATTCATATCTTCACTTATCAGAGCAAACATGGGATCACTGCGCATCACAGCCAAATCTGTTTCGAGGGTCGGGGTTAGACAGATGCTGTAAACAAGTTTGATCTTAAATATAGATAATATAGATATATATATTTATAGATATTTATATAGATAAATATTAGCCTTATATAAGCCAGTGATTTCAGATATGCTGGAGGTCTTTAACATTGTATTAATTACTTTTCAGCTGAAAAGAAATCGAAGTTAAAGTGTCCCGTGATACTTGAAAGACATCAAGACATTTTACTTTTCTCCAATATTTGCTTGGATGATTTTTCCTGGAACGTGGCACGGGGCCCTGACTAGACCAGTATGGTTACTCCTTCACTGGATGTCTGAAGCAAGGGAGGAGGCGGTGCTGGAGGTCAGACCCCTGACCTCTGACCTCACCCCCATAAGTCTTGCAGGAGCCTCACTACAGGCAGAGCAGTCATCAATCCACTGCACTGTGAGATAGTACCGGCTCTGTGCTGACTCACAGCTTTTATAATGCGTGACCAAAGGCAGCTGTAAACAGCTGGAGCAGCCCAGAGCTGCTGTGCTAAACGCAGTAAGATCACCACAGAACTTTCTTTCTACATACAAAACATAAAGGTGCTATTTATAGCATTTCAAACAGCAATAATTCCTATCAAATTTTTTTGTGACACCTTGCTATAATCTTATAATAAAGCTATAATAAAGAAACGAGACCATGGTGTCGCCAACAGCACAGCTAACTTTTTGCAAGATCAAAACCACTTTTCCATACATCAGCCCCATTTTTCTCTGTCCCTCCCTTCTCCTCCCTGAAGAAGATGAACACTTTGGGGGACATTTTATTATTGATCCTTTATTCCTTCTACTATTTGTGGTCAGCTAAAACTCTGCAGACTTACAAAAAGTGCAGCGCCCATTCATTTCAATGACATTTGCTCACCAGGCGCATATTTAGGAAAGCTTTCTTTAGAATTTCTCTGGCTTCTGCATTTTTGGGCACATTGACAATGAATGCACATCTGAGTCCTTCCTGCTGGCTCCCCACACACATGAATGGCATCAAAACAATTTACTGATTTTGGCTCATCGAGACGTTTAGATTTTTAATGAAGCTAATGGATCAAATTGTGATTATGCAAAGAATAGTTTCAGATGGTTTGTGACGCTCGTGGAGATTATTTCTTTCTGTTTTGTTCCTGTAAGGAATCCATTATATTTTAATCTAAATTCAACCGGAGGGTGGAGGCCACTTGAGGCTGCCAAGTTCCTCAGCGATGTTCATGTTTGTTCATTGTAATACAAATAGTGTTTCAAAATGTGTGTGGTTAAGATTTAATTTATTTAAAATGTGGACACATGGCTCTTTTAATAGCTCATGACCAAACTCCAGTTAGACTAAGCTTGAGAATATGAAAATTGAGAGTATTTTATAACTCCAAACAGACCATGAGGCAGACAGTACAGGGGTGAAAAAGGAAATTAAAACCCTCACGTCCCTCAGCAATGACCGTCAAGGTGCCTTTGAGGAAGACACTCAAGTGTGTTGTAGTGAAGTTAGGTTTAGTAGGTTTGAATGCGTGGAAGGAAAAGTAGCAAGGTGTTGAAATAGGTCAGTGGATAACTAGTTGTTAAAAAAGCCCCAAAGCAGAAATTCTAAATGGGTTTCTCCTCTCTAAACCCTCACCACCTCATTTATTGTAAAAACATGCATTGTAATCCAAGTAAATCATACTCGGGTAAAATTCCTCCATCTGCCACAGCTGAAAATCAGTTCCACCTGGACAGAGGCGAGGCAGCACTGCTTAGTTTTTCCATTGCATAACTCTTCAGCTGCATTTTATTTGTTCCTCCTGTAGAGTTAAAAATCTTGCTGAAGGCATGGCAGTGCTCTTTACAGTGAATGTCTATAAAGATGTATCTATTGAAAGCACATGTGTTCTGTGCTGTACTCTGCCAGTGGAAAACAGTTTCTCTACTTTCACCTGCCAGCGATAAAAAGTAACCTTCTACTTATAGTTGGACGAAACACTGTGTTTCATTAGATGTACATTGTTTTCCTACATAGCATTCAAGTAAGGCCTGCACAATGTATAAATATCCAACAGCACACACACACACAGATCTGCAGGACAAAGTTGACTAATCTCAATTCCACCAAAGTATTCTGTCCATGTCAAACACACATGCTGTTGTTCAAGGCTTCATCGCCTTCATCGCCTTCATCGCAGCTAAGACCTCGACTCCCAAAGCCCGAGAGGACCACTTCCAATCAGATTGCAAATGTCCCGTTTGTATTTAAATGAATCCTTTTAAAGTTCGACATCATCACCCGCACCTGTTTTCTTTCCCGTCCACCACCATAGTGCAAATCTCTTTGTTGCATTTTTGTTTCTGGCTTGTTTAAGATGCAAAAATTACAAGTGAACCAGGGCTTGTAAAGCTGAGCCTGCAGAACTCTACTAGAACTCTACTCTCACTAGCATCAGCACAGATGGAAACGTCTGCAGGAAGAGAGTCAAAACTCTGCACAACGGACAGTGTTTTCAGACCTGTAAAGAAAACTTGAAGAAATGGTTTAATATGAGCGACGACACACAAACAAACTGAAGAAGCAAACACTCCAAACATTAAATAAACCTCTCCCAACATGCCTGATGAGCACAGACTGTTGCATTATGCACAGTATTGTACTGCAGTTTGAGAGAACAGTGTGAACAAACACACTCGAGCCTCTGCCCGGCTCTCATTAAGCTCAGCTGTGCTTCTTTCCTCTAAACACAGCAATAACTCTGCTGCTGCTGGTGTTTGGGTTAAACAGCTGTGCAAGTGATCCGTCTCTCAGTCGGTTTAACTCACTGCAACAAGTGCACAAGCACACAGGAAGCATAAATATTGTATAAGTTGAGCTTCTTAGGGAAGTTTGTCTAAATAATCACGGTCTCATTCCATTGAATATAGATTACATGTGCTCTCTACAGTTCAGTACATGTGAGAAGGTCTATTATGGAGTAACTTGGGTAATTTAGAAGGCTGAAAGTGCCAGAAAAGAGACCATCATAGTTTTATTTGTCTTATTTATGCAGAATAAGTTGCTTGATATGGGGATTTATTGTGTTGCTGTTACAGAGTTTTCCTCCTCAGAAGTCACTCATTTAACTTTCGCTTCTGCTTCTTCTGTGTCGTGTGAATTGAGTTCAAATCTAAATGAAAAGGGGAAATACTATAATATTACCAAATGGTGACAGTAACCACGTAGGGCACGTTAGCATTTGTGCATGTGAGTTCTACCTTTTTTATATGCCTTTTGTTGCATATGTTTGCGCACGTGTGTCTGTGTACACATGTGTGTGTGTAGAGTGTAAACCAGTATCCATATGACAAGCCTCAGTATCTTGGCCTTGGTTCTTCACACAGGGAGGGTTGATGGCGTGCGTACTTTACATACAGATATCTGCCCGGCATGTCAGCTGCCCGGCATGTGTGCTGCAAAGGGCAGTCGAGGCGCGAAATGTCCCCCCTCTCTAACCCACCTACCCGCACCAAATCCATCCGCCTCCCTGCTAACCTCGCTGTGGGCTGAGCCAGTGAGAAGCAGCACAAACCGGCGTGAGCCAGTGCTGGGAGCTCCATTACCCCCCGCCTCCTTCTGTCTTCGACTTCTTCCTCCCATATGTGCACACACACACACACACACACACACACACGCAGATGTCAGGATTAGTGTACTTATGAGGGCCAGTCATTGTCTGCGTTCGTTCTGTGATATCTGATCCTCGACTTCACTTCATTGTCAGACTTAGGATGGACTTCAGTGCATTTTTGCCCAAAGAACATTCAAGTTTTTGATTATTTAACTGCAGCTGCTTTGAGTGAGGATTTATTAAAATGTTTATTGTGAATGAGTCAAACCCTTAAAGTGATGTAAACAGCTTTTTAAGAAAAATCCCAAATCACCACATCAAGCTTAAGCTAAACATCATAATTCTACACTTACCCTCAACTTCTAGTCGAAAGTCTTGATCTGAATCAAATCCTAATTCTACCTTTCCGCCAGACAAGCTCCGAGCTCTAACTCTCTCTAGCTGCATATATACCATAGACTGTATATATACAGTCGCGGAAAATAGGATGTGTAACTATATGTGATCAGGGCTTTGAAACGGGATGAAAAGAATCAGGTTTATCTGTGTTTAGACTGAGAAGATGAATCTAGAAAACAGTTAAACATTGTCACACAAATAAAGAAGTGTGTTTTCTCTCCTGTTTATGAACCATCTTTAGTGGGGTTGGTTGCGGGGTCAGGGACGAGACTTTTTGGCATTTAAATCTTTTCTTTTTTAAATATAAGTCTGGTGAATACAATGGTATATGTTAATATGTAATATGTGTTTCTCTGAGAGCAAACACAGAGTTTGCCAGAGTGCTCCAAGTTTACAAGGCCTTTTCCTGTTGTTGGGGAGCTGTGAGGTATTTCGGTGAGCCAACTTCCCATTAATTCCCACTTGTTCAAGGACACACTTTTAGCTTGACTCCTTTTTCTGGAGTTTAAAATGGAAAATATGAGAAAACTTCTTCAAATTAGCACAGATGCTGTCACAGTTTAAAAATACATGCAGCATTCCCTATAATTTGTAAGTATTTGCACAAGCCAACCCACTCTTTATGTTAAAGCGAATTAACATGTTTTTATATATGTATGTACTTTAAATATTTACTTTTTGTGACTCACGCAAGCGTTAACTGTAAGTGAGCATGAAGGAGAAAGTTTGTAAATCAGGTGGCTGCTATCTACTTTCATTTTTGCTGTATATTTACGCAGGGTTGAAGGGTTTGGCAGAGATTGTTGTATCAGCGGTACTTACCTGTGTCCGATACACCAATCCTGAAACCAAAAAAAAATAGACAATCTTTCTTAATTCAGATAAAAATGTTGGGAAAATATCATCACATTGGTACCAAGTTGCACTTATCCTCATCAGTTATCTGCCCCTGCAGGAAGATCATTGGGTTTTTTTGCACATATTCCGAAGGCAAAACATAACTCCATATTAAATCTAAATTTGTCTCACTGTTGTTTTTTCGTCAAAGACAGTCACACAGACACTCGTACAAATGGCAGACAAACACAACGCGTGGAGCAAATACTTTTGACTTAAGGATCAGTAAAGTGCAGAGTAGGCAGGAGGCAACACGTCTTCATGTACGGTACACAAAGTGTAAGAAGTCTGTATCGTGTAGAGGCGGTGGTGAGTGATCAGTCACATGCTGAGCTGAGGAACACAGGAAGCGCTTTTCTCCTCTCACCATGTGCGACGTGCATCACAGTAGGTTTGTGTGTTTTGGAGTGTGCGTCTGCCGGCAGCATGGGGGCGCGTGCAGCAGATTTAATCTCCACCTGCAATAAAAACACAGGCAGCATGTTGGTTGAGAATACTTACAACACTCAGTTCAAGTGTTGAAAACTGACATTGTCTCGCAGTCCTTTTGCAGACTTTACAAAAAAAACCCAAATCCTGATTCCACACAGTGATGCTATGAAAAGAGATTAGTACCAGCAGTTACAATTGTATAATAACATGCATGCAATGGCCTGATTATTGGCCTGAATGTAATGTTATATTCATTTAGTTTTAAATTGAGACATCCTGGAACCGTTAAAAAAAACATAAATGTGCGCATACAGCATAATTTCACCATAGAGCTCAATGAATATCACTATAATTCTAATAAATTATTAACAGCACTTCTTCTGCAACAGATATATTTATAGCCTTTTGGAACAGTTATGCCTTCAGACAAACAGAGGCTGCAGACTTTGTCCTGCTGGTCAGTCACCCACTGGGCTGTGACCTTCGACCCAGTGGCTGGACGTCCCACAGTAATGACTCACTGTCACCTGGATTCCACCTTGACAATCTCATTTCATAGGAAATGTGGTTCCACTGGTTTGAGACAGAGGCTGCCAATCTTTCGTGGCACAGTCTGTTTATAGTAGTAAATCACAGGGGTTTTAATTATTTAAAAACAGTTAGCTCTGTCGCCTTGTAACTCATATCTCAGCCCTTTTCTTTTCTGTGTAGATATTGCATATTTTCCTCATATTTTTATATATGTTTATGTCTCACCCATATGTTTATGTCTCTGCATATTTATCAAAAGACGTGCATGTTGGGTATTTGCACAATGGCTGCCCACTGCTGCTAATTAATTAGGCTCGTTTACATGCAGAGGACAGTTAAACACAACTTATTCATTTCCATGTTTATGATGAAGAGCTGACTCAGTTTGTGTGTCATTTTTGAAATGATTACTTAAAACGTTCCACAACCTCTGAACCCAAATGTTTTGGCCTCAATGCTTCTTCATCTCGCTCTTATTGTGAGTTCAAACAAGACCACCGACTCTGGAAATAGTTAAACAGGAATAACAGTGAATTCCACAAAAACTATTCAACAAGTACAATAAACACGGAGAATTGTCTAGTTTTGACTCTAGTTATGGTGCAGAGATAACATAAGTTAAGGTAACATATTAACTCAAAGGGTAAATGCAGATCATGTGACACCCTTACAGAGGCTTATGGCAGACAGGGCTCCTGCAACATGCCAGATATATTACATATTTATTCTTAATATTTCTTATTGTTGCTGCTTTTTATAGGAGATCAAACTCTGGCTCTTCCCCACTTTCTCATAAAATAATCCTACTGGACTTTTATTGACCCTTGAATCCTTAACGTGTGACTTTAACAGCCATTAAACACACATGTTAAAGCTCTTTTGGGAAATGTAAACATTTAAAAAGACATTAGGAACACAAAGTGCATTGTGGCCAAACATAAACTTTTCAAAGAGAGTGTAAGTAGGGCAACTGTCAACCAAACTTCTAAAAACATGCAGATCTGAAACTTTTTTTGTTTTCTCTAGGTGTGTTCTGTGTCTCATCGAGCCATTTAAACTCGGTCTGCGGTTTACCGTTTAAAGGGCCATGTGATGTCACCACAGATAAGACGCTGTGGCATGTCAGGGGAAACTCTAGCTCTGTCCTGATTGGCTGAGCAGCAACTTGTTTTCTTATTAAATGTGCTTGACGACAGCACAGCCAATGAGAGTAGAGCGCTGGGCGGGGCCTGATGTTCCCAGCTGTCTGTCCTGAGACACACAAACAAAACACACACACACACAGTTTTGAGTTTCACTTCCCCTTTGTTGTTGAGGCTGATGCTGAAAGCGAGTTTGTCCAGTGCTTTGCAAAGTTTTGCAGCTCTGTTCTGTATTTTGTTTGAACATGTCAGTCTTGTGAAAACAGACATTAATTTGTTGTCAAGATTTCAAGATTTCAACTGGGAATTCTTCCCAGAATCATGAGGAGCATAATATAACTAATTTATGACACACAATAAGATAAACAAAATATAAAGGATCGCAGTACAACAATACAAAGAATGTTCTTGTCGCTAATTTGTACAAATTGCAAAATAGATTACAGCGCGCACAAACCGAAGTATTAAGTGGAAAAAGAACGTCAATATGCACAATATGAACATGTTCCTGTGATATGCGCTGTGGTTAAGAGTGAAACCAAGAGCATCAGGGGATGAGAGTCTGCAGTTTGTGAAATTGCTGCTTTTCAAATGAAGCAAATGATGCATCAGATCAAGTCTCTGTAAGGCTTTATATTTGTGCAGGAGGTAAATATATTGCAATTACACAATACATACTGTAGACCACAAATTAAATACTTCATTTGTTCACATTTCAGCCTCTTGATGCTCTTTGGTGACGGATTTCTAATGGGGTCAAGAGTAGAAACTTTAAACATCATGATTACGAATGTTACAGGCAGTCTGCAGTAAAGAGGTGAAAGTTCAGAGCTGTATTTTGTTGCCAACTGCTGCAGGCAAGCGTCATTAGAAAGCAACTTTGCTTTGTTGTTTCAGGTTTTTAGGAATTTCTGCAACAAACACCTTTAGGCTTTTTTTTTTTTAATTCTGTTTACTGTGTTATTATTTATTTTATAATGTCTTCACCAAGGAGGTTATGTTTTCGGCTGCGTTTGTCCAATGTCCGAATCACGGGACGGATACACAAATGATGTTTCACCCACGTTAACATTGCGAGTATGGTGTCGTAATAACCGGAAAAAGTAGTTCCCGGCAAAATTTATACGAACGCCCCCCTCAAGTCGGAACCGCAACTCGGACACACAGACCTTTCACACAGAACTGAGATAAACAATGGTGACAGTTTGTGTGCACACACACACACACACACACACACACACACACACACACACACACAC
>CALSBV010011200.1:1678173-1690116 GCA_943590825.1 Bovichtus diacanthus | reverse complement strand
CACACACACACACACACACACACACACACACACACACACACACACACATAAATGAATACAGACACAAACCAGTCAAAACATGCAGAAAGGCCTCCAACACACTGGCGCACGGTTAGGACATCCTCCATATGTTATTACACTTAAATGTTCGGAGCCTCAGGCACAGATGAAGCGTGTGTGTGTGTGTGTGTGTGTGTGTGTGTGTGTGTGTGTGTGAGACATATACATGCCTAGTAATCAAAGACCAGTTGTCACTCGTCTGCTGTTTTTCTTTGTGTGTTCTACTGCGTGTTGGTTCTATATTACTTGTTAATTTTGTGTCTGTTCATGCATACATAGAAGTGTGTGTGTGTGTGTGTGTGTGTGTGTGTGTGTGTGTGTGTGTGTGTTTATATTACATCTGATGCATTAACAAAGTGCCTCACTGCAGGTCCAGGAGAACTAAACTATTTCCTTTGCATAATAGTGTAATCACCATCACATCACATTAGACTTCAGTGGACATCGTTCTGTGCAACTTCCTCATAAATGTGAACAAACGTTGCATGGAGACCGTTTGGCTCACTCTCAGATCTGATTACAAAGCCTTCAGTGTTTGTCGACAATTTTATTAACCTGTTTTTGTTTATCCAGGTCAGATATACCAGTTTGGCAAATGTACAGTGTTGCTTTGTGTTCTTAATCAGTGGCCTCATGCATGTGACGGTACCACCCAAAGTGTCCTGCTTAATATATAACTCTGCTCTTCCTCTGCAACCTTAACTTTTCTATATTAGGCCACTTCATTATGCAACATTACGTACTTGACTTCCATTTTTAGGTGGGATCTTAAATGCATTAAAATTATAATCACAATTCGTTGAATTGAATTGAAAAAACTAGGAATCAGAAATCGGATCTTAACCAGTCTGGCTGTGTAAATGTTGCTATAAGATTTCCAACTTTTGGTTATTTTGGTGTTTTAATATCGCGTTCTTACATAATCCCTCACAGTTGTTTTTGCATGCGAATTACAGTCAGTGACATACATATGCATTTGTAAAAAAAAATATGATATTAACATTTTAGTTTAATTTTGGGGATTGGAGGTGCATTTGCAAAAAAAAATAAATAAATAAATGTTTAATTTTCACCCAAGAAAGACGACATTGTGGCTGCTATTTCTGTGACCACGGACAAAAGAAGCGTTACATGTGTTCAATCAAACCTCTCTTGACACAGTCTAGTCTAAATAAATATTATGAGCTTTACAGTTGTTTAGTCAACCCTGTCTCCTTGAAATTAAGCGTATATATAACTAATATGCAACAGCAAATATGATTTGAAATGTAATGCCACACAGATGAGGAAACTGTGTATATTCATTGTATATAAGGTAAAAACAAGCTTAATCACCTACATGACCTTTAGTCCTAGTGACTATCATAACACAAGGAAAAGAAAGTGAAATTATTTTCAAATGCCCTTTTCCCTGAAATGACTTTATTTTAATCACAACTCATTGTAATGCAGTAAAGGTACAAAGAATAAGCAGTTTTTACGCAGCCTGGTATGTTGTGATGCATCAGATAACACGTTGTGAACGTCTCTGTAAACCCTTCAAGATGTTTGTTTCTGTGTTTCAGAAATAACACATTTGTTGTTGCCAGAAATGAGTAAATTCAGCTTCAACACAATTCTCGCAGCATCTACGTCAATTTATTTTGGTTGTTTCTCCAGTGGTGTGTGTTTATGTGACCTGGGCCGGGATTAAATCAGCTGAGTGACTTTATGACTCTCCAGCTGGGCTTCTGGCGAGAGGAGGAGGAGGCTCTGTGCTTTCCCATGGGGCTCTGGTGGGTGGGTGTCAGGGGGTACATCAGGGGTTGAGCCTGTTTTCCCAGTTCTGTTTCCCCCAAAAGATTCCCCCCTGAGTTCCTTGCTCCCGACCGCCAAGGACACAGATGTGCTGCTGTACCAGTTAGTCTTCTTCCGACTCGCTCTCACAGTAAGCGCAGGAGTGTAAAACCTTTTTAAATCACTTGTCTGGCTTAAGTTAAAGGGAAACTCCAATTTACACATTGTGCAAGTATTTTAGACGTTATCTGTTTGCTGAGATGTTGGGGAAACCCTTTGTGTCCAGGCGTCATGTGATTATACAGTATATTAGTCACATGCTTTTATTTTGCAACTCAAAAAAAGTCCACTGGAGTGTTAGTAGTGAAGTGGGGTTAAAACAAAATGGAAGAAAAAGTTTAAGAAAACGTTCTTTGTCAACATTACAGGAAACTGCTGTTTTTCACAGACAAAACATGTTCATATCTTGCAAGGCAACGTGTGTATGTTGGACACATTGAACTGCCCCAACGTGAGGATTGGATGCTTTTCTCTGTTATTTCATTGTAAACTCAATATATTTGGCTTTTGGACTGTTGGCCAGATAACATTAGATATTGGAAGATGTCACCTTTGGCTGGAGAAAATACTTTTCTGCTGTCATGAGAAGAGTGTTGACTTAATCATGACAGTTTGTTTTCCACAGAGAAGAATGTGTTTTTGACTGTTTGACTGGCAGCGGACAGGCTGTCCAACCGGTTTGAAAGACGAAAACATCCAAAGACGTCAAAATCCAGACTCCCTCCCCTCCGCTCGGCTTCTCCCTCCTCGCCCGGCGATCCACCTCGTGTTTTTCTGAAAGATGACTCCCTGTTCGCCGACACCTGGGCTTAATAAGCAGGCACTTGGCCAAGAGAAGGAGAAAAACAAACCCTGACAGGTTTCGTCTTTCCCGTCAATGAAAAATAAACAAGTTGATGGGGAGGGATAGAGGAATAGGTGAGAATAAGGGGGTGTTTGGCCACAGATTCATCTCGGCACGCTCACCAGCTGAGAGAAGAGCCTGTTTTGTTGCCCTTCGACACGGGACCAGCAAGACTTCCTCTAAAGTAGCAGTTTGCTGTGAGCCTGTGGGTGTTAGTGGAGGATTGTAAAGGGAAAGATGGTGGTGGTGGAGGTCCACAGGGTTGTAGTCATGAGGGAGGAGGGAGGTTATCCTCTGGTTAACCCCGCTCTGTCTGTAGCAAACTGGCTGTAATTCCACAAAGTCACAGCCACTCTTCAAAAGTCTGAGGGTGTGTTACTCGAGGCAATCACCGCGTGCCAACAGAAGAAAAACCACTGAGGGGAAAAATGTATAATGATGCTAATATGTGTGTAAACATTAGAGCTTTGCAGTTATTGAAGATATTATGAAATCTACACAAATGTCTTGAAATGCTTTATTTTTAGTGAAGAGTTTATTATTCATAAGCACATTATTAGTAGTATTAATACAACCACTAAAATGGCACTTTTAGAGAGCAGACCTGCGCCAAATCCAATGGTGCGTTCACATCCCAATTCCCGAATGGGGAAGTTGTTCTTCTGATTTCTGTGTGTTTATGTAATGTAATGTGGAAACAACATAAAGTCTAGATGTGTCGTATTTTATTTTCCAGAGCATTTAAACAAAACTTTGATGGCTGTTTCCGAGTCATTTTTCCGACTTGAGGGGGTGTTCAGGCACATTTTCCCAATCGGGATCTAATTTTTTTCTGGATATTCCGACACCACGCGAATGCAGCACAAACGCGACGTTAACAAAAGTGAAATATAATTTGTGTATCCGCCCTGTGATTCGGATCCGCTTCAAAATGTTATTTATTTCATGGATTCTTCTTTGGCCAATGCTCCAGAGCTTCCATCAGGTTTCAGGAGAATGGCCAGAAGGTTTCCATCCTGCTGACACACAAAACCAGCCACAAACATTACCTCCTTGGAGATAACATTTAAATTATAACTTTAGTTAATATATGCTACGTTTGTCTTTCTGCACCTTATGGCTGATGATTAAGATGATGATGATTTTCTGTCTTTTGTTGTATGTGCATCCTCACTACTAATGTCCCTCTTTCTTTTCCTGTTCTTATGTCTCTTTGTGATTGTTTCTATACAAACTTGTTTTTTTTTTTCTATCTATAAAATGCACCCACTAAACAAGAGGCTTGACACAGACACAGACAGGACCTTTTCAAAATAAAAACAACCTCATGTACTTTTTCCCAGTCTGAAGTTGCTGCAGTACTTCAAAAACAACCCTGCTCGCATGCACAGACCTCTGACACTGTATCCTCTCCAGGGGGATAAGCTGAACAAAAACAACTCACTCCTTCGTGACATCACAGCCAGTTGTTGTTACTCTCTCAGCGCCGAGTCTTCATGTGGAAAAAGAGATAGCAAATAAAGAAAGAGCAGAAGCAGAATTAGCAGTATGTATTAGCAGTATTTAGTCAAAGCAAAGAGTCTACAGCAATGCTAGCGTTGAGCTAAATGCTAATATCAGTTTGCTAACCAGAATCAGAATCACAATTTGGTTTATTGCCAAATAAGAGGAATTTTCTATGGTGAATAATGGTGCATACATAAACACAGTAAGAGAAATAAAAATGGAAAAATAAGAGCAAATATTGAAAAATGAAATAAAATATTTTTTAAAAACAACTATTAAAAATGTTTACGAGAAACATAAATATACAAAAAAAGCCAAGACGTTAGAAACATGTGCAGTATATCTGAATAGTGGAAGAGCTGTGCGGTTTTAAAGCGGTAGTTTTGTGCAGAAATGTGACGCTGACACTGACGATGCCAACATGCTGATGTTTAGCAAGTATGTTTACCATGTTCACCATCTTGGTTTAGCATGATAGCACGCAATGAACATTTAAAGGTACACCAAAGTCATTTCAAATCATCTTGAGGGAGACATGGATGTGTGCACCGAATGTCAAAGTAATTCACGTCCAATAGTTGTTGAATCATCTAGAAGCAATGTCAGCAGGAAGCATGAATGTGTAAAAACAATGACGCCAATGCATCTAGTAGATGTTGAGATATTTCACCTGCTGATAGCACCAGGTAAACTGTCAGGGAATCACCAAAGTCAGTAGGATTCACACTTTGGGGACCATAAATATCTGTACGAAATGTTATGGCAGCTCGTCCAATGATTGTCCAGACATTTCACTAAAAACAAAAAGTGTCAGATCATGGTGACACCAGAGGAAAAGTCAGGGGTCGTTAGCTGTTTGCTGGAGACCATGAATATCTGCACAAAGTCTATCGGCATAATCACCCAATTTACCCAAACTGAATCTACTGAAACCTCTTTGGTTTGAGCTTAGAGGGAATGTACTAACTGTGTTGAAGAGCGGTCTTTAAATCATTCTGTTTAACAACCTAACTGGCATGTTTGTACATCAGTGATCAGGGTCAAAGTCCAAGTTGGCACCACTGAGACACGTATAACAGCTGCTTGTTTACAGCAGCTGCTCTCAGCCATGCAGAGATACTGCAGGTTTTCATACCAACCAGTCACTGCAGCAGTTTCACATACCATTGATTTACCTCACTAGGTTAATGCATAATCTTCAGAAAAGCCCTCTCCTGTCCGGAGAGTCTCTCAGCAGGCCTACAATGGTGGTAGATGATGATCTGACAAAGTATTCTTCAACCATTCGTCCGTCTTCACATTTTGTCTGTGGAGACACCGATATCTCTCCAAAAGCAGCAGCTCGTTTCACCCACGGCATGCGCTGAATACCTGAAATGAAAATGAAAATATGGAATAGTCTCCCCATGTTGTGTTTACACTCAGCTTAGTAATGCAATCTTAACAATAGCAAGTCTTATCTCAATCCGAGTGCAGGTGATAAGCTGTGTAAATGTGTCCCATCTGGCACAATGAGTCTAAATTGTGAGTAGATTTGTGACACGTTTCTATCAGGGCTGGAGCTGCAGCGTCATCTTCCCCTTCAAAGTCACTCTGCAGTTTAGTTCAAGATGCTTTCAATCACGCAGCCTCCCTCTGCAGCCTTGCATGAACATGCAAACCACAGATTTATTTTATCCCCGGATTACTAGCAATGTAAAATAAATGGCAGACACGCTATGATTAATCGGAATCAGAATAACGAGTCGAAATGATTACGATCCCGAAGTGTGTTGAACACAGATGTTTGCTTCAGTGATATTAAGTGTTGCTCAGAGTCAGCACGTTTTTGTTTTTTTAGAGTAGGCTTAATATTTTTCTTGTATTATTTCTTATTTGATTGTATTATATGATGACTTGTAAGTACTGGTTGAAATGCACTTATTGTAAATCGTTTTGGATTAAAGCGTTTCATCAACGTAATGTAACGTTTTGAGATTTGCTGGTTTTTTTGGGGTTTTTTTGCAGAATATTCCAGGTGAAACCAGGATCTCCATGGCAGCCAGTACTGATAAATGTCAATTCATGAACATGTTTAAAGGTCTACTAGTACGAAAGCTCTGATAATGTGAAGTTCTCTAGTCCTGTGATGGTTTTGGGCTGAATGGAAGAGATATAGCTGAACACTTTCCAGCTTCTCGTGTTCACATGATCCTCCCAGCTTCCTTTGCCCACTATTTACCCTCCCACATCACTGTTATGTAGGCATAGCATGTCACATATGTTGTATGCTGAAGACTCAGAGGACTGCTATGTAGAAAATCATCTGGGATACCTTTTGACCTTGTGTTTTCTTTTGGAAGCGGCCACTAAATCATAGGAGTTCTTGCAGGCAGCACTACAGCGGTGCCATCGGCCTCTTCCGTCTCCCAGTGATGTTTAAACAGAGCCTCATGTTTGGTTTCACATCTGGACTGAGAATACAGTATACGTAACATGCTTATGTCATCAAAAGCAGCGAAGTCTAAGGTTGTCATGGGTCAAAGGTCAAAGACCACAGATGGAACAAATGAGATTCAAAAATATGATGTTGAATATTACAACAAAAAAAGAAAAGATACCCACTTTCTGTGGAAACATCACTTTCCCTCACTGAGGGGAATTATCTGGGTCTTTAACTGCTAAATGCTTCTTTGTGTTCACTAGTTAGTCACTAACAACGTCTGGCTGCCGTCCGATGCAGGTCAAGTAACGTACATTTGATTTATCAGAGCTTCTTTTTGCTAAAAAAAACTAGCTGTTTGCTCCAGACATAAAACAAGGCTGATGCATGGTCACCAAAAAAACAAAACAACAGCTAAAATAAATGATCAAGCAAGTTTTCTTTGAGCAAAACATTTCACTTTACACATAGTAATTTGATCCATTGTTAATATAACAAGACTATAGAGGCCTACTAGTTATATATACTATGTATAACTACAGCCTATAGACATGCTCTGTGAGGCCAGTGTATGTGTGTAGGACAGGAATAACGTTAATATTCGATCATGCTCACAGTCGCAATGTTAACATACTGGTTTTTAGCATAAATATGATTTACCGTCTTAGTTTAATGTGTTTGCATGCTAATATTTGCTAACTACCAATGAACAAAGTACTGATGGGGATGCCATTAGTTCTGTTCAGGTATTAACAAACCTGTTAAGTCTCTCTGTGACCCTGAATGGGCAATAATAGTGCAATATGAAAAGACACATTTCAGTAGATCTGAATCCTGTCTGTCATCACCACCTCATGACGCTTTTTTTCAGCGGATATCGTAAAGTCGGTAAAGCGTGTGTTCACTTCCCCTTGTCAAGACAAGCTGTGGTTACAGGACAACATGTACAGCAAACACTGCTTTTATCCTCCCAAACTCGTAAGTTGAATCTGCCGATGAGTCAGGTCCATGCACGTTCTCTGCTCACCCAAAAACTTAAAATAGAGTCTGTGGTTTTCAAATGATAAAAAACACGACGCATGTTTGACTTCAGGGCATGTACAGTGATACAGGGACCATTTACACCCTCTGACTTCTCTTTATCTCTCTCTTTGTTTTCTCTTCCCTCCAGAGGCTGTTTTCACACGCCAGTCAACTTTATTGCCCTGCACAGCTGAGTTTATAACCTGCATGCCTTCTGCAAGGTGAAAAGCACCTGAGATAATGGACATAAAAACCAAGGTCAGGGAAAAAGGCTTAATGGATTCCAGGTACTGTATAGTAGTACAGTTACACAACAGTTACATTAAGCTAACATTGACAGGAAGTGCAAAGGGCAGGACACCATAAAAGGCATTTTGTTCAACTTTTATATGACGCAGACACAGCTAAGACCTTCGCATTCATTTCAACCTGAGGATTTAATAAGAATCTACAACGGTACTTTGCAATTGGCTATATTGAAATGAAATAGCATCACAAAGAGAGTCAGAGGTAACAGACCCGAGCTTTACGCCGGAGACCTGTCACTCCAGCCACACTCCTGACCAGATGTGGTGGTTTGTTGGTTTCTTTGGTTCCCTATTAGCTTCTGCATTACAGCAGATATTCTTCTGTTGCTGTTAGACTTGATCAAAGCATTTTGCAGCACTTAAAGTGGTTTATATCATATTAGATCAATTCATTTTTTATTTATATTATAGACCATGTCTCCCCTCCCGTCCTGGAAGGTTGTGGCGTTCCCCCGGGGGGTCAATACTGGGACCTTTAAAAAAAAAAAATTAAAAAAAAAACAACTTTTATACAAAAATTTTTTTTATTAATGTTTACGTTTTTGGAGGGACAGGGGGATGTCATGCAGCAAAGGCTCATGGGTAGTATTTGAACCTGGGAGCCTTGGTACACAATATTTCCTCATTGTGTTGATATAAATTCCACAGTCAAGTAGCATAATGTTGCTCCTATTGGAAATGTGCATTCAAATATGCAACATTATGGGACCGTGAGGTCAAGAACATCTTTGATTTTAGAGTCAACATGTTGTCTCTCATAAAGGTCTCAAGAGAGAAGATATAATCAAGTGTGAAGAAATTTGTTTTTGAACCACATTTCATGAGTTTTTCTTCCAGCAACTGTCCTGACCTGACTGTATTCACACCTCTATCACCATTTATCCAAAGAGGAACTTCAACAGTGCATCTCTGGAGATACAGTTCACACAGGCACTGACAGGGAAGACAGGAAAACTTTCAGGAAACGTGTGAACAGAGCTTTGATTTAAAAAAAACACCTTGTGTCAGCAGTGGGAACCTGGCGACATGTCTCATGTTGAACTTCCCACAGCTTGTCCGCACAACTGCACGATGACGCAGTAAACTTGGCTAAACTGACATTTACCCAGACCAGTGCACAGCTGCGCGTGGACGCACGCGTAAAGAGTCATGAGTCAAGGATGCAACCACCAGCAGGAACATTTCTTATCAAAGCCAAACAAGTTGCCTACTTGTGCGAAAGAGTAAAAACCACCAACGTGAATCAGGTACTTAAGATGATTTTCCCTTGACGTATATGTTAATTTCTCTGCTGTTAGTTTGGTGCATTTTCTGAAATTCAGCAGCTTTAGCATGAGTGGGGTGAGTGTCCACCACATCACAGGCTGGTGTAGCTGTTTGCTGCCTCTATCTCGTGCTGCCACCTCAAACTGTTTATGTTGTGGGTAAGTCTGGACAGAGAAGCGCTTCATGCATCCCCTTATGTTCGTGCAGGAGCACAAGGCACAACAAGCTGCAGTCACATTGACAAGGAAATAAAATGCAAACCAGAATGTGTGTTATCCTGTTTACCTTCAAAGCATGAACTTTATAAAGCAACTGATGAGAAGAGGCTTCACACACCACTTTTCAGGCCCAGAATCAGGATCAAGGCTCATCTTTTTTTTCTTTTGCTCAAAGGACTGACGTCAACTTTTACTGCGTAGATTTTCCCAATATGTCTGAATGCAAAATGTCAACTTTCCAGCTATGAGCATGTTGAGCTTAAGGTCACTGCTGCTTGTAAATATGTTTTCTGTGGGAAAGCACACAGTAGGGAGACACAGGGGAGGGACAGTAGCATCTTTTGGGATAAAAAAAATAGAGAGATAACGTCACTTTATGGCACTTGAGGCAAATGCATTTGTTTACCCTTTTCTTGTTCGCTTTGAAGGCGATGAAGCATGTGTCTCTTGTGTGTATATATAAAAACAGAACCAGCTTCTCTTATCTTATGAAAAGGTGAGTTGTACAATAGGTCGCTGCGCTGCCTTCACTCAGTCCATTTAAACAGTCAAAGTGCACAACCAGAAACTATCAAATCAAAATCAAATCAAGTTTATTTATATAGCCCAATATCACAAATTATACATGTGTCTCAGTGGGCTTTACAGCCTGTACAGGATACGACCCCCTCTGTTCTTAGACCCTCACATCACACAAGGAAAAACTCCCTAAAAGAAACCTCACAATTAGTGGAGGAAATATGGAAGAAACCTCAGGGAGACACTGAGGAGGATCCTCTATATATTATATATAATATATATATATATATATATTTAAGAGGATCCTCTCCCTGGACGGACAGACGTGCAATAGGTGACGTGTGTGGAGGATCAGGAGGATCAATAAAGCTCCTGGTGTCAGGCAGGACCAGAGCAACAGGTGCAGCCACGATTCGCGGTCCAGGAGTAATCTTTAATAGTGGCAACCTGCCAGATGAGACACAGAAACTCACTGAAGCCCCGGAT
The DNA here is from genome assembly GCA_943590825.1 of Bovichtus diacanthus. NCBI lineage: Eukaryota > Metazoa > Chordata > Actinopteri > Perciformes > Bovichtidae > Bovichtus > Bovichtus diacanthus. The sequence goes on along the minus strand of CALSBV010011200.1, from coordinate 1,679,628 downwards.
GGTGAGTTAGTAACATGTGTTTAAGGGACATGAATGCATATCAGTAGAGAGGGAGAGGAGGAGAGAAAGAGAGGGAGAGGAGAGGAGTGAGTCCGTCGACAGTCTAAGCCTATAGCAGCGTAACTAGGGGCTGGTCCAGGGCAAACCTGAGCCAGCCCTAACTATAAGCTTTATCAAAGAGGAAAGTCTTTAGCCTGCTCTTAAATGTGGAGAGGGTGTCCTAATTGAATTCTTTGTTGTTTCACATTTCCAGCTCATTGTTCTGTAACAAAACTCTTTAATCTGGGAAGATCCTGAAGTTTGAGTCTCATGTGACAACATTTCAGGAAAGATTTTAAAACTACCAGAAAATGATGAAACATACGAATGATTAAAAGTCTCTTTGGTATTAAATAAAACGAACGTATTTGAGTCTGAGCTCAAAAAACTAGTTTTTTTTTTTATTTGCTTATGTAACCTGCAATTAGTGGCTAAGTGTGACTGGGCGTGCACGCCGCTGACCTCTTTGACCCGCTTGTGACGATCCCCGAGAGAAACCCCGGGGATGAAGGGAGTAACAATAATAATTCAACTTGGATTCATATCAACCTCAAGTTCTCTTGAGGAACACCGCTCATCCAAAATGTTTGTGCACAAAGCTGAAGGCAGGTCAGGCCCTGTTCTGTAGAGTGTAGTTTAGCTGCTTCAGGAGCGAAAATGACTTAAACGTGACTTTATTTATTGACTTTATTCATGCAAAAAAAAAATAAAAAAGGATGCCAAATCACGATATGTTATGGGAAAAAGACGGAATACAACACTGAGTCTCACTCTCTTGTTCCCATTCTTCTTCTTTTCTCCAATCTCCAAACTTGACCTTAGCCCATGTTTGGCTCTTCATGTAAATCTTATTGACAGCAACAACAACTCTGTTTACATGAGGGCTCTTCCCTTGATTAGTCTTTGTTTTACTTACCCGTAAAGCCTGACGTCAGAACCCAGGATAGCCCTTCCTCTCAAGGGACCACCATAAGAGATTGAGCTGTGAGAAGTGAACATGATAAAAAAAACAAAAAACACACAGAGATAGTTTCTGTGTTCCCCTTGTCAGAAGTGTTATATAACTTATAGAGCTGGTAATAACAAAATAAAGTTGACCACAAAGTGACCCCTGTGGGACACCAGAAATGAAATGAGTCTGCAGAGAAGATCTGAAGCACAAGCTGACAGTGAGACCAATAGTCCCCTGTTTAGCAGTATACAAACATTTAATAAATAGTTGCACAAGTGTTTATTCATATACAGTATTTGTCAACAATTACAGCTCTCATGAACACATATTTTATATTATTACAACTGTGCTTTACTATCATTTATTGTCTGTTTATGCAGTATATACACTTACACATATGCACTTATGGGTATATACTATATATATATATATATATATACTATATATACTTAACGTTTTATTCT
>CALSBV010011200.1:1626173-1657975 GCA_943590825.1 Bovichtus diacanthus | reverse complement strand
TATGAATATATAAACTGTCACAATGAGTCTTATTGTTCTTATTTAGATGTAATATGTGATATAAAGATGTTATTGAATTAAGTAACTTAGTGTCCAATCTACTGTGAAATAAGAACAACATGTGTAAACTGAAGAGGAAGAGTACACCTCCTAAAAGGTGACAGAAGATCTGATTGGAGCAGAGAAGCGCTGAGAGGCGTGGCCTAAGTGCCAACAAGGGGCCAATAGGAGCTGGCCCCAGCCAACCAATGGGAGAAGACTATACCTGAAAGTATAAAATATGTAGTAAACTAGAGATCTGTGACAGAGGAACTACTTTAATGTGCTCTGTGGTGAAATATATATATTATATATATATCATCATCAATAAATACAGTTAATATGAAGAGAAGTTTTCTGAAATTGATTTCTATGCGTCTCTATTTCAAATTAAAAGAACACGACACTTGCAAAGTTGTCTTTTAAATTGACAAACATACGTGTAATTCATGTCACAAATGCTTTTTCTTCTAAATAAGGTCACATGCCGGTACACAGGAAGAGGCGAGACTCCGCCTCTCTATGGCTTAATGCACCCAGAGATAAAGGACGGTGGTAATGCTCTATATCATCTTACGGTACATAAAACGTAATATCACCTTCCTCTGTGCTTTATTTCAACGGGAGACTGCAGATGAATCTGAAGCGTTATAGACTAGACTGGTCCAGAGTTTCCTGTTTCAGTTTCAGTTGTGATTTTCAGTCTTTTGTGGTGAGCGGCAGCTTTCTCACCACGACCACAACAATACCACATTTTAATTTGGCAGGAAAGGATAAAGCAACAATAGTGCTTTAACTTTTAAATACTTTATCAACATAACATGTATTAAAATATTAAACAGTTAACTGCTGGTAATCTATAAAGTAAAAATACCTAACATTTATTTATTTTTTGCCTACTTTTCTGCATCATTATCAAGTTAATGTTTGTTTTTTGCAGCTGGTCTGAGTAACTACGCAGTTAGTTAGAAAATATCAATTTCATCTGTGGTTACTGCTGGTAACTGGTAAATGACATGTTTAAATATTTCATACTAAATAATCAATACAAAAAATGATGGATAATTGATAATTGACATATTTGTTTGCACAGCATCTCAGTTAATGGGGACAATTTGCAGCTTGTTTGTGTATTCTGCTAAAGCAACAACAACAACATCCATTCTGCTCTCATCTGAACCTCTGCATCTCGCCTCCATTCATATTTACCTTTCCAAACAGAGTGAGAAGTCAACCGACACTGTTTACAGAGCATCTAATGAAATATTAACCACTGTCTACAGTTTATTTACTCACCTACAATGGCCTATATTCCCTGCAGGTCTGATTTTAAGCTGCCTGGTGACGTCCATGCACGGGGGAATTTCACACTTTACACCGTTATGTCCTCTACAACACAGCACTTATTAAACCGAATGTGCTTATTTGGACTCAGCACTAATGGATATGTGTTTAATGTCAGGAATAGGTTATCTGCCAGATATATCTGAACGAGCCACTTTCGACTATTCGCCCAGGTCTCCATGCAACACAGGTTGTTTCATTTTGCAAACTGCAGCGACTACAAGACACAGTGGCCACCAGCTGACTCACGAAAGAGCAAATCAGCAGTTTTACACCACATTATTCAGACTAGAGAGAACTTTTACATCCACCAGCTGCTATATATGCTGATGTACAGTGACTATGTATATCACAGCAAAGCTGCAAACGATGGATGTTGATGATGGACTACAACAAGGTCAGTATAAATTACATAAATGCCCCCATTTCTATATAAATTAAGCCACTGTTCTGTTCGAACAGCCATGAATAATCAATAGTTTATTTCTAGTCACCTTTTCGATTGTCTCGCTTCTCAGAAGAAGCACCAATAAACATGTTGCTAGATTATCACAAAAAAAAAGAAAAGAAATGAAGGACATTTTGCTTTCAAAATATTATATTGAAATTTTAGTCGGTTACTTGTTAAGCAATTAACAAGTTACAGCAATTCAACCGGGTTTCACTAGTGGCTATTCTGATAAATACACACAGTAAATATAACGTAACACACAGAATATTAACCATACAGGGGATTAACACCATGTGCAACCTTCACCACTGACCTCGGATCAGATGCTGTCTCTTCCTGAAGTATGTGATCTTGGAGGTGTAGTCGTTATAGACGGAGTTCATGCCTCGGTTCTCCAGCCAGTGTGCTATGGCCACCCCTCGACCCTGCACCTTCATGGAGTGCACCCTGGTGTCCCTGCGGAGCTCCAGAACCGCCTGGCCGGATACCACCTCCCCTCCGGTGAACGCTGCATCGGCTGGACCATCCAGTTCCAACTTGAAAGACTTTACGGTGTTCAACGTCATTCCTGAGTGGAGACAGATGGACAGTTTGACAAGGCTGAGGGCTAGACACGAAGAAATGGTGGTGGTGGTCTAGTGGGTGGGCTTCCAAATAGAAAACCAGGAGGTTGAGAGTTCGATACCAGGGCTGCCACCACTGAGCCCCTGAGCAAGGCACTCAACCCTGAGTTGCTCCAGGGGGACTGTCCCTGTAGTCCAATAGTAGTACAATGTACAATGTAGTACACTGTAGTACAATAATAAACAAAGTGTAAATTACATCATAAACAACTACTGTGTACTACCCTCTTTATATGCATACACACTTTTACATTTTACTAATACACAAATAAATAAAACCATTATTATATCACAAAAAAAAAAAATTTTAAATACATTTTTTTTATGATTTTTAATCAAATTCGGTGTGAGTAGTAGGCATATTTTTTTAATAAAATGTAATAAAATATTCAAAAATATGTAAATAATATTGTAATAACAACTGACTGTAATGTTTGTTATAGTTCAGTATTACAAAAAAAAAAAAAAAAAAATGTTTCTGTTTCTGTAATTATATTTATGTTTTTCGCCCGTGCGCGTTTATCGTGTACGTTATAAACGACTGAGAGCGGATCTCAGCCAATCAGGATTGAGAGCCGGGAATACGTTTTATAAATAGAGCGGCGGACGTTAAACTGACGTCTACATATGTCTGAACTCACCGGCAGGTCTGCGGGGGCGGACGGGTCCTCAAAAGACGAGGTTTACGGTGGAGAAGCCAAACTGTGTGTCCACACCGACTGGATGTCCAACGTTAGCCCGGTCTTTATAAACGCAGACAGGCGGAGGAGGCGGAGGACAGCGTGGACGGACTGCGTCAAGTTACGCTGCGGAACGACTTGACTTCCGGCTGCACCTTTCAAACTTAAAGCAGGTTTACCCTGTTTCACCTGATTTCAAACTTGTTTTTTTGTTTTTTTTTAAGAGTTTCTGTGTAGATCTGTGTGTGAGCAGAGTATCAAAAAGAGCCCAATTGAGGGAGGAGGTTATATGTTATGTTAAGTGCCGATATAAAGACGTATAGAGTAGAATTTTACCGTTGACTCGATTTTTGTTGTTAAAAGTAGTCCTTTATTTTGAAGGCAGTGGGTCTTTTTCAGTTAATAACGACAAAATCCTTATTATCATAATCATATTATTTATTTTTCATTATTTTCTCTTTTTCTGTAAATATACATATACATACTTTAGATAAAGTAAAAAAAACACACAAGTCTGTAATGAGATACTTAAATGATGTAAATATAGTATTATATTTAAAGTCATGGCCACAAACAGTAGGCCTACATTGTTTTGTTTTTTTCATCATGTGCCTCAGTATTTGTCTCACATGATCACTATGTCCCATGTTTGGTTGAAACTTCAGTTCATGACAAGGTGACATCACTGAAGCCAGAAGAACTTTTTCAGGAATACCAATAATAATGAAATTCCATATGGTGAATAAATCAAGAATTTATTAAGAAATAAACTTCCTTTGTGGCATTTCTTATCAGATTGTATCACTATAATGTCATACATTGCTCTTATAGTTAATAATTCTGCTGAGACATTTGCATGTATCATGGTCAAATTTTAATAACAGCACCGTTCAAATGGGAAGGTCACAGGTGGGATCCAGAAGCAAGTCCTTGAGCAGAACCTAGCTACTTACTCATTAATAAAGATTGTTTTTAAATGACCAGGTGCACAAACAAATGGTATGAATTATGTAAATTATTATGATTTTCTCATGCATTCCATGGTCTTAAATTAACATTTCTGGCTAAAAAGTAATCTGTATTTGGCATGGCTCTTGGCACAACAGACAAGCAAGATCAAACGAGAACTGTCGAATCTATTCTCTAGTTTAATACTAAACCATGAACTTGCAGCTGTACCCCTTGGACCTGAGCTTTTTGATCATCTGTCATTCCAGTTCATACCTGGACTGCTGCCTTTTCCCCAAGTTGATGAAGTCCAAATTCAGTTTATTTACATCTGCCTGCCTGCCAACTTTTTTTTAATCAGTAGAACCTGCATCTTTGGGTCAAGGTTGTGTTATTGTTACAACACAGATTGTTTTTACAGAGTTTTGTGGTCAGTCATGCTTGAAGGAGGGGATGAGAATCTCTCTGCGACACAGACGCTAACCTTTTTCTTAGAAGTTAGCATTGACAGTGTAAACACGGTGGAAGTAGTATTCAAGTTCGAGGCTACTCCATGGCCTAAATATGACAGGCGAGGCTATGGTTTATGTTTAAGCCACCTAACTGCTTAAGCTGCAGTTGCACACTACTTCAACATTTCACACTCTGATGCAACCTGTACTGTTCTGGGAAAACATTTGTTTAGTTTCTAGCTCAGTTAGATTATGAGCAGTCTTATGCAGTTCACTGAAAAACACCCAACACTGACAACACAGTGGTTTTAGTTGGATGCATACTTGAAATTTAGAGAGTAATACGTTCTAATGAACTGGAATACTGAAGATCAGGGTTTAAGTTCTACATGTGAATATAATACATATATAACACCACACCTGTTTTGTTGGGTTGTTGAAAAATATATCTGGGAAATGCAGCAAACATGGCACATGTTCATAGCCCTATCCTATCCTTTTCTCACAATTGAATTCTCAGTTGATGTCGATGTCTGGAGGCCCGACAACCAGCCGCACAATGAAGCTTAATGTGACCAATAATATGACCTCTTTGCATAATTTAGCTAAATTCAAGGTGAGAGAAAAGTAAATTGGTATCAAAATTGTGCAATTTTGAGTTATTATTACTAATTGACAAAATGTCTCAGCAGCATTCTCAGAAACACAAACATCCAGAGCCTGCCTACATACTTGAAACATATACTATATACTACTGTACTTGACTTTATTTTATCAGGAGCTGGGCAAGAACACAAGGGCAAGTGACCAAGTTGCGTTCCTCAGTCACTGCATGACAAAATTTGTGCAGAACTGGTTGTAGCCAGAACGCTGCACGACCAAGGGTTTGGCGGTGTACTCTTCACTGTGGGTGGTGCTGAAGTGCTGATTGGCCAGCGGGAACCTGATGTTGTTCTAGGATCAAGAGGGGCAGACAATATAATAATATTATGCTGAGTGATGAGAAACATAGGAACTCATGAGAGGGGAACTCACCACGTCCACTTACGCAGGAGCATCGATGGTCAACAAATGCAACCTTCTAATTAGCTCCCACTCCTGACACTAGCACAATTACTGCTATTTTTACTACTAATAGTATTATTTGATACTACTATGACAACAACTACTACACTGCTGATGCTACTAATACCATTACAATTACACAGGTGAGTGATTTAGGTGGTTTGTGATATAAGTTTGGGATCTCTCACCTTCCGATGTGACGCACAAGGTGCCTGTCTGCAGGCCTTCAAAGGGAGGTAATCAGTCTTGGTGGTGCTGGGGTTCAACTCATGTTCTGACAAAGAGATTAAACACATTTAATATCTACATGTGCCTCCCTTTCAACGCACAAACACGACCGATCCATCACCTGGTCCATTCAGTATGTTGCTCGGCAGCTGGACGGCTGCTCTGGCTCGCTCTCCGTCCTGTTTGTTGTAGTGCTCTGTGGCCGTGGTTGAGTAGTACAGGCCGCACAGACGGGCTGGGCTGAACTGTACGTGGCTCTTGGTCATCAGGTCAGCCACATACGACGGACGCTCTGCGTGGATCGGCTACAGGGAGGAACATAGGCAGCAATGCACAAAATGTTAACATAAAAAAAAAATAAAAAAACTACATCAAAATCAACTCTAAAGTTTATAGGAAAATGTGTCATAAATGAACCGAAAGTGAAAAATATTCACTTTTATCATTAATGCTATTATATACTAATAATAATATAAATACAAAAAACTAATAATTATGTAGAATATGTGTTATCGCACATCAGAGAAGGAGGTTTTGTTGGTGGTGAAAGACATCCTCTCTTTGTTGCGCCACGTATCGGTGTCCCCCTTGGGCAAGGAACTGGAATGTTGGTTCCTCCTCGTCACAACAACTGGATCTCCTGAGTAGGACACATTTACAAATTGTGAAAATGTAAGCATCCACTTCCCAATGTCTCAGTAACAAAACTATGCATTATATTGTCACACACAGTCTAAATCATCTAGGTCATCCAGGTGATGCCATGGATTATACTGTAAATAACTCCCATGAATTTGATGTGAAGTAAAGTAGCTGAAAAAGCAGCATGTCCAGAGTTTAAATGTGCAGAAAAGTCAACAAAGATAGAATTACCACTGTTTATTACAGTTAACACAAAAAATAATGCTTAGTACAGTTTCCGTGCATACAATAAACAATACAAACATTCCACACATTAAGTACAAGAATTTAACTTTTGTACTTTGCCCAATTGGGACCTTTTAGTATTTGTGAAGGCCCGGCTATTCCTTACAGCATGAGCTGTTACTTGATGCCCTAACGACGTCTTCACCATGGAAAATTTAAATAATAGAACTGAATTGTCAGATTTTAGGGTAAAAACCTGTCTGGATATTAAATCTCACCCAGTGTGTGGTGACAAAAGGCTTCTCTGGACGTGGACGACCATGAGAGCGGAGAGAAATCTCCGAGGCTGAGCTTCAAACGCTTCTTCACCACAGGTGGCCTGCATCAAAAACAGAAAATAATGCAATTTATTATATTTCTGTGGGGATAAACCCAACACCAGATAATCTGAGCTTTCAAAGAGTGGCAGTAATAATTCAGAAATGTAATGACATCTGTTTGTAGGTGTGCAAACTGAGTTACGTGGCAGGAGTTTCTCCAGAGAGACAGAGCGGCTTCAGACCTGCAGACAGAGGCCGGCTGAATGACACCGCGTGGGTCGTATCTCTCTCCACAATCTTCACAGGATCACCCATAGCCACTGAGGAGTGCTGTAGAAAGACATCGTAAAAACTGTCACAGTCACGGTTTTGTGCTAATGACACCTATTTCATGGAAAGCTTGTTAAACAGGTCAATGCCCTTGTCACTGTTGTGTCTATACTCAAAGCTGACAGTGCTGGTGCTCCAGGTCACGTCTTTCCTCAGCATGCACACGGCTGAGCTGTGTTCCTGTTTAACCCTATTTCATAAAGTCTATGGTTTAGTCTCTCTGTGAACTCAGAGAAAATGGCTTCTCTGGAACTGCTGAGTGGTTAAAGATTACTAGTTTTGTTTAAACAACAGATTAACAAACCATTTTAGGGTTGTTCCTAAACCGAATCCTGTGCCAAGACTAAACCAGTGGCTGTGCAGCAAGGGATGTAAACATATGACACAATAAAACGTGTGAATTCTTTGGTCAAAACATTTCAAATGTTGACTACGCCTTCTTAACAATATAGGGAAAATAATACTTTGGTACAAAGGATTAAAGAACTATTCAGTAAAAGTACTTAATGAACAACACAATGTACTGCAGTCAAGTCCTGCAATCAAAATGAAGTGATGTCAAATGTACTGTAAATGTAAAATGTATGAAAAAGTAAAAGTAGCCACTGAATGGCTGCTGTTATTATTGTTACTAATGCAGAAATGTGTAAGAAGCATTTAACTGGATTGACCTGCTTCAGCTTACGACTGCGTTAGTTAGTTGAACCTTTGAAAATGGATGATAGTTTTATATACAGTATATCCGCTAGTTTTAACTGCTATCTGTTTCTACTTTTTTGTTTTGTTTTTCTCATCCATTTTATTGAGTCTTGAGTGTACATTTTTTCTGTAACTTTTATTGTAAAGCATCTTTGAGTATTTAGAAAAGCGGTATATAAATTAAATGTATCATTGTAATTATTATTGTTATGTTGATCATGTGTTTTCAATAATCTAATCTTCAAAGTAAGCAGTGACTATAGTTGTAGTGGAGTAAAAAGCTAAACATTTCAGGTCTAAGTTGGCAGAGGGAAATACAAATACTCAAGTAAAGCAGAGCAATTATCTCAAAATGGACTTAAGTACAGAACTTGAGTAAATGTAGACTTTTTGGTGCAGTTTTTAGGCTCAGAGCTGATGATGTTTTAATTTAAAATGTGGTAATGTGCTGCTCATTCTACATTTAAAACATTTTCATTGTGACTATTAAAATCAGCGTACAAGTCTTATGGCAACAGTGTCCTTGGAGAGTCGGCAGGTTTTCATTTAAGCCATGTAGTGCCTTCCTCGCTGCTGCTGTGTTACCTTTTCCACAGGTGCAGACGCTCTGCTCCAGGCTCCTTGGAAGGTGTCCTTGTACTGGGAGACAAAACTGTGACGGCGCCTGTCCCCTTTGATAGTGGGAAAGCCCTCTTCTACAGAGAAGATACTCTAATGTTATTACATGCATTCTGCAGTATACAGAGATGAACCCTCACACAGCTTTTCTCACTAATATTGATTTATCTGTTGAATCAGAAAAAAGCAGAATAAATATCAGAATGAAATAAAGAATGCTGTCACTAACCTAGATGTTTTGCCCGGGCTTTTACAACAGGACAGCGGCGGTGTAGGGTGAAGGAGGCTTTGTTGGTGCTTTCTGGGAGCTTTTCTGCAGGCTGGATCTTCTTGGTGGCCTCTGTGTGTGGGATGGGAGGGGGAGGGGGCTGGAAGGGCTGGGGCGGGAATTTCTGGGACTGTGTGGTGAGGAAAGCAACCTCCCTAGGGTCTGTTTGCATCTTGAAGTTGGTGTAAAGCGTGGTCCAGCGCGGAGTGCGGGTGATCTGTGGCAATGGGTGAGGGTGGTAGGACACCTTCGTCTCCGTCAGGTACTCCTTGATGTGCCTCAAATCCTTGTGGTCCACCTGGGCTGGGACGGGCTGATGAGAAGGTTCTGCCTTCTTGGAAGAAAAAGGACGAAAGTCCTCCTGGAAACGTGTGGAGAATGCATCTGGATTGTTCCTGTCCAGAAATGGGATATTGGTAGACAGGAGAAAGTCTTTGCCCACAGGACGGGCTTGGATCAGTGTTTTTATCACTACAGCCATATTGGACACCACCCGTGTCCCTCTCACGTTACTGTACTACTCATCTTCTTTTGCAGCAGGTGAAAAATGCTACAATGCCTCACCATGGAAACCTTTGTGCTGTGGAACGTGATGATGTTGATGCTGTTGCTGCTACTGCAGAGAAACAAATGCATGCTTTGGTGTCCAATTACTTAGCCAAATGCACTGGACACACAAAATGATTCAAGTGTAACATTTTATTCCACAACTAGGACACACACAAACAAATGCTCACACTTATCTTGCAAGTATGTTATCCACGTGTTCCTGGATTTCAGACTGCCATTGAGGATCTTATGGTGTCATTATACACTTCTTACTATCTGGTTTTACTCATGTTACTAAAAGGCAGCTTGATATAACTTTCCTCAACTACAAGAACTTACCAAATATTTGAAGTGGACACACTTGTCCTTTGCTAGAGTCGTATGCATAATTCAGCATTACCTTAGATGAACTTACAATATCAACTTGCAGAGTAGCATGATTCGGTCTGCACTTGAAAGCACAATGCAATTACAGTGAAAGTGTTTTCAGTGGTGCCTGTCAAGTTGAACATTGTTTTAATATATATAATATATAACGCCAGAATAAAAGGTTTTAGTTAGATATAACATGCACATTATATATGGAAATGTATTTACAGCAAATAAAGTACCCTAGTAATGTAACTGGTAAAATGTCTCGAAATTATACACTGTATATGATTGCTATACTATCACAAATTCACACACGCTGATTTGTCCAGACATGTTCACAATGTGGTGCAACATTACAACAGCAGGGGTCAGTCAAACTTCATTTTGGAGCAGACCAGCCCAGACACGTAGGTCTACTGTGCTGTGTAACACGCTGAACCGCCTTACAACAATAAAAGAAAACTCATTTTAGGTGCTCACAAATGTCTCAATCAGCCTACATTCTATTATTTAATTAGACACTGATGTGCACTGTTTTAATAATAATAATAATAATAACAATAAATAAAAAATTATAAGAATGAGAATGAGAATGAGAATGAGAATGAGAATAATAATAATAATAATAATAATAATAATAATAATAAAATAACAATAAAAAATAATTATAATAATGATAATGATAATAATGATAATGATAATGATAATAATAATAATAACAATAAATAAAAAATTATAATAATGATAATGATAATAATAACATAACAATAAATAAGAATGTGAATGAGAATGAGAATGAGAATGATAATAATAATAATAATAAAATAACAATAAAAAATAATTATAATAATGATAATGATAATAATGATAATATTAATAATAATAATAATAATAATAATAACATATTTATTCTGGATCATATGCTGAATTGTGTGGTTTCTCTCATAAATTGATCTTTTCATTTACAAAGGCTGTCCTTATTAAATATTTTTTGAATAGTGGCTGGATAAGCTGTAATGTTTCTAAATAATAGGTTTGATGTCTTTTTAAAAAGAATGAGAAACATTCCCTCTTAAGCTTTTATTCCGAAGGAAACAAGCAGGAGGAAGTGACGTATAGCGGCGCCAGCCTACTTCCGCTCTCTTTTCGTTGAGGCTCAGCTAACGGCCGGGTGGGTACACGTTTCGTCCAGTACATATTCATCGATTTATAGCGAACTTCGAGTTGTCAAATACGATTAAAACAATATCCTGTTCGTCCTATATCGATATTATTATGTATTGAGTATTACGGGTTAAATTCGAAAGCAGAAAATTGAGAACATTGTGACTGTGCCACGCTAACGGTACGCATGTGGTGAGGCCCGCGCCGAGTTCACTCTGCTGCTAACAGTAGCTAGCACACCGTTAGCTGCTGAGGAAAACCCAGTACAACCTGTCACGATTAATATATATATATATATATATATAAGTTTTTAAAACGGTGGGACTATTACCATTTCGGTCCTAACCAATATGTATTTCTGTGTCGTCGACTTGTGAACGATGCTGTCTGTTGTGTGGTTAGCCAGTTAGCTAGGTGAGCGTCTCAACGGGAAGCTAAATGCTGTTTTTCTCTCTCAGCCTGCAAACATGCAGATTTTCGTGAAGACGTTGACTGGGAAGACCATCACCCTTGAGGTCGAGCCCAGCGACACTATCGAAAATGTTAAGGCAAAGATCCAGGACAAGGAAGGTGAGCTGTCACATTTATGTCCTAACGTGAGGAGTCGTGACAGTTTGTGTAATAACTAATTGTGTGTGTGTGTGTGTGTGTGTGTGTGTGTGTGTGAGATGAACTATTTAATGTAAGTGCTTTCATAGCAAGGCAGTAGATTTGGTCTAATGGTAGACTGGATTTCTAGCCCTCCAGTCAAGTCATTATACTACTTATTTACCTACATTCAAGGAATTTAACCTATATTGTGATTTATAAAATCAAAAACAAGTTTATAATCAGCATAAATTAAAGTCAAGATATTGGACGTTTGAATTGTGGTTGGTCTTTTCAACCATCTGGCATATCGGCCTGTAGTATGGAAACAATATATGGTTCATTGTCCAATGTAATTTGGTTGATAAGTGTTGGTGTGTTTACAGGAATTCCCCCTGATCAGCAGCGTCTGATCTTCGCTGGGAAGCAGCTTGAGGATGGACGCACACTGTCTGACTACAACATTCAGAAAGGTAACATCTTCTTTACATCCAGGCCGGATGTGCTGAACGTGTCAATGTTAAGTTAACTATAGACGAGATTCTTTTTGGTGGAACAAAGTTTAAAGTTATCTCCCAAAACTTTAAGCTTTTACAAAGTACTTGGTTGTAAAATGCTTCGGTAGAGAAAATGTTCTGTTGTGCCGTTTGTGGATGTAAGTGAATCTGAGATTAACATCGAGGTGTTTTTAACTTCTCACCAGAATCCACTCTGCATCTGGTTCTGCGTCTGCGTGGTGGCATCATCGAGCCGTCTCTCAGGCAGCTGGCCCAGAAATACAACTGCGACAAGATGATTTGCCGCAAGTACGTTTTGAAAATCACCAGTTTTTGTTTTTTTTTCTTTGAAATGGTGTACAATACTGTTGGTATTTATTGTAATGTGGTAGACTAAAACACTTCAAATGCCACAGAAAGCACTGCGGTTTGTCAGTTTTTATTTTAAGAGGTTTGATTGAAAAAATAATAAACTTTGTGGGTTTAAAATGAGATGTACTGTAATTTAATGGCAGGTTGTTCATTTTTGTAAACATAGGCTGAAATGGCTAAATCCAGTTGTGGGTCGTTATAGGCTCTTTTTCTGACTTTAGATGTTGGCTCAATCATTGTCAATTTCAGCATTTAGCCAGTTTTTCACACTTAAATTTAGTCTTTTAAGGTTGTTTTGTTTCTCCAAATGGTGGCAGATATGATCCTAAATGTGTTTGCCCCAGAAACAAATCTTTCTGGTGTTTTTAAGAATAATATGATCAAGTTTTGGTTATTTCAGAACTTAAATGTTGCTTCAGGAGACCTTTCCTTACCGTTGACCCCTGACCACTTGTTTTGCAGGTGCTATGCCCGTCTGCACCCGCGTGCTGTCAACTGCCGCAAGAAGAAGTGTGGACACACCAACAACCTTCGCCCCAAGAAGAAGCTGAAGTAGACAATGTCTATGTAGACATTTTGACTGAATCGGCTCTCTGCCATTTTGTGTTAAAATAAATGTAAGAAAATGATGCTTGTCTGACTTGTTTTATTCAGAGGTGGGAAATGGAGATTTGGGAGTTTTTTTTGGCGTAAGAGTTCATACGTGCAATATGTGCTCGGTTTTAACGGCAAGGAAAAAGCAACCAGACTGACTTGAGAACAAATAAAGCTGGTGCAATAAACTCTCGTTACTGTTTGCCAAATGTTCCCAAATGAAGATTAAAGATATTCATGAGAATAATTTGGCAAGTAACTTATGTCAGAGGCCTGTTCACTGAGTTATCTGGGTAATTCAGTAAACCTGCTGCTTGGAACTGGCTCTGGTCTAAACCAACAGTGGGTGCTCTCCAAAACGGTGCCAGTTGGCAGTGGTTTACATTTGTATTTCAATTTGGCACGTAAAGCGGCACATGCCATTTGTGTCAGTCTGACTTGGCAGCACAAGCAAATTACCAAGTGTCTGAACAGCATCGTTAACAATTAACACATAACTTAAATAAAATAACATACTAGACTTTAAAAAAACTTTTTTTTTATGGCAAACTATAGTGAGACATTTTAGATTTTTTATGACATTTTCTTTAAATACTGACTGAAATAACGTGACTTTAATTGTTTTATTAAACTATAGTATGACTCGTGCACTGTTTTAATAAAATGACATAAAAATTATGATCATATTTATTCTGGATCATATGCTGAATTGTGTGGTTTCTCATAAATTGATCTTTTCATTTACAAAGGCTGTCCTTATTAAATATATTTTGAATAGTGGCTGGATAAGATGTAATGTTTCTAAATAGGTTTGATGTCTTTTTAAAAAGATATTGAGAAACATTCCCTCTTAAGCTTTTATTCCAAAGGAAACAAGCAGGAGGAAGTGACTGACTGAAATAACGTGACTTTTTAATTGTTTTATTACAAACTTTACTATGACTCATTTGTGACAAACTAGACTTGTTTTTTTGACATCACAGCATTTCTAACACTTGCTGTTAATTATCAATTGATATCAAATGTCCTACCTGCTGAATCCTACGAGAAAGTGTCAGCCGACTGTTGAAGACCAAATTCTTTCAATTCATTAAGAAATTTGGTGCTAAAGTGCCATTTAAAGGAAAAATAAATCCTCTGGAAATGTAAGATGCAAACTGGGAATGCTGAATGACAACACGACCCTGAGTTTCTTGCCCTCCCATCACACAAAGACCACAGCAGTGACTTTGCATGACTGAGTTTTAATGTCAAACAGTTGTATACAAATATAAGGAACTCATCTCAGTCAAATACTGTACCATACAAACACGTCTCCTCCAGCGCCGTCATTATGAAACAACACAATAGTGGCCTTGAACTGACCAACACCAGTCAACTGTTCCTCTTGTTAAACAATACTTCAATGAAACTAACCTGAACTAACTAAAGTATTGAGGTCATTTGAGTCGTACTGAAAAATAAAATGTTTCAGACAATGAGCAGTTAAAATCAAAACATGTTACATTTAAAACATCGGATTGAGATGAACTTAAAGTTGTGCATTTATTCCAGTTAATGTGGTTTAAGCATGCGAGTGGTGCATCTTTGGTACTGCGATCTCTCTTGAAGCTGTAGTTCGTAACAGGTTTTAAAAAAGCTTTATTCCAGTGTATTTAAGGAGGAATACACCCACAGATATTCAAACACTTTATTGTAAGGTCAGGGTCCGTCCCTCAATCTGCATAGACTATTTGTGCTTCAGCTGGTAAATTCTGCATTTCCCGGATGTATTAATATCCCCATAATAAGGGGTTTGAACGTTTATTGCTATCCAGGACAGGCCTATTGAAACAGAATATTTACATCACCAGCAGGTTCCCACATAGTCTCAAACATAAGCTGGACTTCTCCTTAAACTGGATGCAAATACACAATACAATTGAAGATCTTATTCACATTCTATTATAAAATGACAACACAGCTGATCGTATAGTGTCCCTTAAACATTACAACCTTTTCAGTACAATAATTCTATCGTTATAGGGGGGGGGGGGCAGCTAAAGGACTCCCTAAGCCCAGTTTCTGTGTGTACATGAACTATTCCCAATGTTTTTACAGTGTTATTGTGCATTAGTGATACACTGGAATAAGGCTGTCGTGAAGCAAAGCGTTTCTGACATCGACCCCGACGAGCTCGTGCAGAGGAGTCGACGGCCTCTGCACGAGCTCGTGCTTAGTAAAAACGCTGGTAGCAATCTGTCACAATCTGGTGGAGACATGAAAATAAAATGCAGTTGTGAAGAAAAGAAAAAAAAAGCACTTTTGTTTTGAAATGTGAAAAGGCTTTACAGAGGTCTCTACCTAACAATCACCTGCGTGAACTATGATCTAAACTAGATAGTTATTGCTAATTCAGTGGTTCTTACATGTAGCAGCTGATGTCAGAACTCCCAGATAAAGTACTAAATGTAAATCTTATTGGACTGAAGGTATAATAAAACCTCTGAATGTGATCAATAGCAACATAATGCAGCAACATATTATTAACCGTCAGTGTTGCATTAGGCTTTTTGGGCTGTAGGTCATATTTAGTCAAAACTTATAAAACAGAAAATCTAACTCAAGATATAATATACATTGTGGTTAGAAATAAACCATCAGCTGGAAAAAACCCTTACGAAGTAATAATTGCAGGTTAATGTAATATAAGGGCTCTGGTACATTATGTTGTAGTTTATTATAGTAACAGATTTCATTAAAATGTGTATTGTAGTTTGACACGTTCTGGCCGTTACCATCACCAGCTGCACATTATTCGTACCTATATTACTGTCACATGAAGAAATCAATAACTCATCAGGGGGCGAAAAGCAAAGATCGATAGCGACTGTCCATCGGAGGTTCACATACAAAGCTGACAGACAATTCAATTAAGTACCTATTTACTAAAAACTACTGCAGTCGTGCTTTTTAACCGGAGCACGCTCAGCTTGCAGCCTGCTAAGTGT
This sequence comes from Bovichtus diacanthus, assembly GCA_943590825.1. Lineage (NCBI taxonomy): Eukaryota > Metazoa > Chordata > Actinopteri > Perciformes > Bovichtidae > Bovichtus > Bovichtus diacanthus. The sequence continues at coordinate 1,641,917 of CALSBV010011200.1, read as the reverse complement.
TGTGCACGCAGCTTCACATTCCTTGGCAGGTGCGGGGGCTTCTGCAGAGCTCATGCAGTGTGTGTGACCTATGCTCTGCGGCTGAGAGCCTCTCTAGGGTTATTATTATTACTATTATGGTAAATGGTAGTGTTGAACAACACAGAAAAAGTACACAAAGCAGAACTGGATCATTTTGTGAACACTAAAGCATGTAAACAAAATCAAACTTGGCACAAACATAATCAAGTGCAACTTCAGGTTCAACTCAACAGGGTGGGAAAGCGTCCACAGGCCACAGCGACCCCACCACAGGCTCATCTCCCCGTCAGTGGCCTGGCAGCAGCTCACATCAGGCAGAAGTTTAGCCGGTAGCCATCTCTGGCTTCCCATCGATGAACGTGAATAATAGAATGAAGTGGTGAGAGAAGAGCAGTCCTCATGAAACATGAACAACACGCACGATGGTTCCTCAGCGGACAGAACGGGAGAAGGTGTCGAGATCTGTGGGTCTGTTGATGTTCTGGCTGGTGTGAGGCCGGTCCAGGCTGCTGATGGTGAACGGGACTTTATTCAGGGAGTTTGTCTCCGTGTGTCCTCATCCTACTGGGTTCATCTCCACAGTGTTGAACAAAGGATGCCACCAACATTCACTGTACTCACGCTTGTTATTGTGTAAAAGTAGACATTTTACCTGTAAAGCTCGTCTTGGTTGTCGTTCTCTCACATGCAGAGACTCTACCGATAACATTTTGAGAAGAATGCATCTTTGAAAGGCTTATTTACACAAGGCTAACATCATGTGTGGGCCTCAGGCTGTTTAAAGTCTTCTGCAAGAAGAAAACATTTATGGATACTCACTTTGTTGTTTCTATAAACCAAATGTCCAAAATTATGATCTAATATTTATGATTAATAGAGGTTTTAAAAATGTAATTGCCCATAAAACTTTATTATTCAACCGTCTCAAGTGCTGATGCGAGTCCTGCTGTTCGGACTGCAGTTTTTATGTCTGTGCTCAGACCTCCAGCTCTGCAGGAAAACAGAGCAGCGCTGGCTTTATTAAAACCAGTTTCTTCTGTTTGTTTTTACTGCTACTCTTGCCTCTTAATTCAGTAAGAGACTATTCATATACAAGTGGATCACCAGCTCTGTATTAAATAAAGATACATCACACAAAAATAGACAATAAATAAAAAAAAAAATCATTTGATAAGCTGTTGGAAATGTCTACTTTTGCAAAATAGCAAGCTTAAAATCAGTTTTGCTGTAAGTCCTCTTTTAGAAAAAAAAAGGTGCTTTAAATATTATTTACTATCAATAAATAATTTCCTCAGTCGCTTTGACACATCAGTAAAATTACCATAAACAATTCAGACCTTTCAGCAGCCACTACGCAGCGTTTCACACTGACAATACACTGGATCGCTATGGTTTTAAAAAAAAAAAAAAAAGATAACAAGGGAGCTCTTCATGAGCAAATTGATTTAAAGCTCCCAGAGTGTTCAGTGACGGCAAATAATGACAATAAAAACCTGGTGTAAAAATCCTATTATCCCCTTTAGGGCTGAAGGACACGCGGCTGCTGAGAACGAGGATATGGAGACACAAGCAGTCGCCAGTTAGACGTCAGCTGTTTATGATAATCATACCAGGGCTGCAGTATTAATGTGACAATGCTGTTTTATTCTGCACATAGCACCTTAAAGAGGCTTCTGATACCTGCTGTTTACCTGCACTGATCTTAAAAAAAAACCAGATCCATGAAGGTAAACACCAGTAGATGTTTCTCTAACGCTTTGATCGTTGCTCTGCTGATAAACCAGTAAAGCACAAATCAAGGCCACTTGGGTGGAACCAGTGCCGACTGTGGAGATGCGGCCCGCCTGCTGCTGCGGCTATTTGTCGATGAGTTTTGCCAGGCTATGTCTCAAGTCGTTCAGGTCACAGATTTTGACGTCCAGGACGTTGATGATGCGTTGGACCTCGGCCTCCGCCTGGTCCTGCTCCTCCCGGCTGGACGCCAGTGTCTTCTCGGCGCTCTGCACCCGATCCTCCAAGTCGCCGTTTTGTCTCTCCAGATCCTGGAGACACAGTTACATTAACGTAAACAACCAGAGTCTTAAAAGTTTATAATGAATCCGTCCAGTCTCCGGTCGTATTCTAGGAAACAGTATTATGTTGGCGCGGATATGTACTGTATGCTTATTAAAATAACTTATGATTGGGATGAATTTAGAGTGTATGGACCCAGCACGAGAGGTGAAATACTGCGCCCTATGTCTTGTAAGCAGGTGGCTCAGAATTACACATCGAACCTTTAAATGCCAGTAAATTCTTCATTCCTTGTATGGCTGCTGACTGCAATAAAAGTTTAATGAGGATGTCATATAAACGGCTTTAAACTCTTTATAGTGCGAATTTAAATGTGCAATTTTGTGTGTTCTGTATGCCAAGTGCACCAATGAATAGATTATGGAAGGAACCCAAGGACAGCAAAGGTCAAATGTGAATATACATAATTCACACAACAAATTCTGACAACACTGCGTAAAAATGATAAAGGACTTAATTGAGGCCAAGCAACATGCATCAGGTATAATCCCCTGCATTATCCTGGAGACTCAACACTATTTGTTTTCTCCTTGAAATGCTCAGTTCTGTTCTGATTCTCTGCAGCAGGACTGAGCTGTGCCGTCTGTTAGTACAGGAGCAGCACATTTTTCGTTTTTTTTTTTGGTTTGGAGAACAAAAGAAAACGGCACGTGAGCCGCTGAGCACTCTGCAACCTAACTATGTAGTTATTGTTACGACACGGCATATTATACGGACTTTTTAAAGGCATACTATGGCTTTTTTAATGACATATTATACTATGACTCATGCATTCTTTTGAATAACATATTATATAATGAAGCTTCTAGTCTAGCATCTACACACACACATCAAACCATTTGATGCCGTAACATAATGTGAAAATGTTAAAAGAAGTGTAATATGGAGACAACAAAGGCAGGTATATCAGTGACATCTAAACACACCATGAACACTTCTGCTAGGAATATATGCAGAGTAGAAATCAGTAAAACAGATTGTACTAGCATAAGGACTTTAAAAGAAAATGCTTTTAAGACTGAACCTGTGACCTTTTAGCAGCTGAATCACAAGCATCAAAGGCAAAACATAAATGAATGTTTCTGTTTGCACCGAAGATGAAACGCTTCATCTGTTTCCTACAGTTCTGTGATACAACACAACTCTACTCGGTTAAGTAACAATGACAATGTATGTGAGCAGTTTGTGGATTCATTCATGTTTTAGAACAGTGAACTTCTTAAGACTTTCACAAACGACAGTTATGAAGAGTTTCTCCTCAAGGATGATATGAAGAAGAAAAAAATATCAAATATGCAGGATTTCAGCTGCTTAATGATCATCACTCAAGTTTTGACAGTTTACTTAATTATTTACATTACATACAAGTATAATTAGCTTGTATTGTTTTGTGAATTACTAACGATCTCAGTCACAGAAAAGAAGATGTTGGTTCCTAAGGATAATTTCAGCGAAGTAATTCTTTAGAGGTATTATTCTGTAAATTATTACTGTAAATTTCCCCGCTGTGGGACGAATAAAGCTTTTCTGATTCTGATTATTCACTGTCAGAAGAAATGTTTTTCAAAACTTTCATTGTGTATCTATGGGTGTAAGCCCATGTTATTTATTGTGTATTCTTATTCCACATTATCGTTTCTTAATTGAAAAATCTTGTGACGTAAAACTTTTTAAACGACTAAACTTAAATACATTATTTCACCATAAAGTAAAGTCCATTTTCCAGGGACACAAGTTTTCTTGTTGTTTTACACCGTTCTATCTTACCTTGAGTCTGTGCACGGCCTCTTCTCTCTCCTTCTCCAGCTCACCCACATCCGTTTTCTTGCTCTGTAGATTGTGAATCTCCTGAAAACGCAGTGATTTCAAACCTGTCACAACACTACGTTAACACCTCCTTCGTTCCCACGTATCCACACCCCTGCTTTCAGAACATGGAACATTTATTTCATGGTTTCACACCAAAAGAGAAAAGACCACCGTGAGCTCACATGAATCCTTTCGCTAAAAGTGAAACTTGTTTGGATGCTGTGACACATGAGGAAAACTGCGAGCTGCTTTCAAGGAATATTTCATTTTAATGTCCGTTTCATTTAGCCAAAGAAAATGGGTTTTGGCTGAGTGTGCCCAGCATGCATTTGATGAACATTGACTTCGCCCCAAATGGGGATATTAAAAAGCACAAGGTGATACTTTTGCATTATAAAATATACTATTAAAGCAAGCTGGGAAACATTTAACATGCAGGTGGCAGCTCCGTACATTTGCATCATGTCTCAATCCTGGAGGAATTTTACCAAAGCTCTCTCTGTCTGATCCAAAACATTAGTTACAATAAACGCTAGAAAGACAAAACGTAAAATCCCCAGAAGCACATTCTCTTCCCAAAATTTTGTTTAGTAATTATCTTTTGGATTATGGAACCAGAAGCATCTCCTTTAAAGTCTTAAGCTGGTTGAGAGAAGATCAATACTTAAACTGGCACATTTATTAGATAAGAGTTTTACTGAATGTTTCCAGGGTTTTTAAATGAATATCAGATGGAGGCTGAGGCTCTATTGTCACAAGCTGAAAACAAACATATCCAGCTGATTGCTGGTGATATATTATGTTACTTAGAGGCTGGATTTCTCTTTAGGATGGTGAATGGAGCTGGACAGTGAGCAGTGAACTGGTGTCTCCTTACCTGATCTTTGGCGCTCAGCAGGGCTTCCAGCTCCTCCAGTGTCTGACTCAGCTCCTCTTTAGCAGTCTGACCAGCAGCAGGATGCCCCAGCTGGGCCTCGAGCTCTGCCACCTGTAACACACACACACACACACACTTAATACAAACAAATGTATAAAATGTTTTTCCGAATAAGACTTTGCAGCCATGCTAGTGGCTATGTGAGGCCGTACTTCAATCTATTAAAATGTTATTAAAACATTGCAGTCAAAACCACAAATGTCAACAATGCGGTGGTTGCTGGAGGTCTCTGGGAGCCGTCTGTACAAAATGTCATGGCAATTCATCCAAGAGCTGCTGAAATATTTCAGTTTCAAGTACACATTTAATGACTTTTATGACCTTTTGAATACCTTTAAAAAAAAAAAGGAAAAAGAAATAGGAAGCGTTCTGTTTAGACAAGGCTCAGACTTGGAGTTGGTTGTAATGGAAACACACACAGGCAGCAGTCAACCTGTCTGCACAGAGGCCGGCGGACACGGCGACAAGAGGCCCAAACGACAACGGCCGCAGGCGCGCCTCAGGGAAGCCCTGCCCGGATCAGCAGGGACACGGCATGAGGAAAGCAAGGCAGATGGCACCGAAACAATACGGACCTCACAGACCCAGATTCAATGCTTCCCCTCCTACAATTCCAGATATTTAAAAACATTTTAAAACCTCGGATATCAAAAACTACATTTAAGACTTTTTAACGATCCGTGGGGACCCTGGTCTGGAGTAAGTAAGTGAATGTAGATAGAGAAATCAAGAGCGTGAGCAGCAACTGAGACGTCCCAGCTTCAGCTTCAGCATCACTAGAGGTGTAGTTGTATTAAAATGTGTCTGGGGCATCAGAAGTCAGGAAGATCTGGAGGCATATGGTGCATTTGACCAAGCAGATGGCGTCGTACAGAGGTCAAACTAAACACAACACCTCCACCAATCAGTCAAGTTGCAGTTTACAGTCATGTGTCCAAAACATCATTTTAGAGTTATGGCCGAAACAGGTGTCGTGAGGTCACAGTGACCTTTGATTTCTAAATCAGTTCATCCTTAAGTCCAAGTGGATGTTTATGCCAAATGTTTAACAAATTCCCTCGAAGCGTTCCTGATATATTGCGTCCCCGAGAACGGGACGGACGGAAACATCATGGCTCCGACCACAGGCACGGAGGCGGAGCAATACATAGAGATTTTATAAAATAAGTCCCCTTTGTAAATAACATAGTCGTCATTTGGAGCCTGATTGATGGAAATCAACGCTAAACATCTCTCCATCCTGCTGATACACTGAAGCACAGAGGTCCTTTCACAATAAACTGATTTTAAACTGCACAAAATCACTCCAGGAGTTAAAAAACCCGTTTGATTTAGTTTCATAAAATAATCTAAAGCTTTTAGTCTGAAGCTGATCAGTCCAGGTTTCATAGGAATATTTTAATGAGGTTTTTTCCATAATTTGCTGATGGACAAACATGATAAGATAAACATCTGCTTGGTAAACAGACATCCATTGTAATGAGGAACATTATGTAGTAGGATCTAGTGGGTTAGCCAATGAAAAGCTGTGTAAATGTTGCATAAACCTGATGTGGTGTCATTTTTATAAAACCAGAGAACATCATGACCCTTCACCTAAAATCATGGAAATCAGCACAATTAGCATTAAAGGATTTTTACATAACAGCAGCAACGATTACTACTGATGGAAATGAGGAAAACAGAGGGTCACATCGCCTACACAGGATGATTCATTCCCTCTCACACACACACACAAACACACACACGCACACAACCAACACACAACTGCGATTCTTCTGTGGAAAAAAAAAAAAAGCGTTACCGCCTGTGGTCACTGCTGAAATCTCTCGCCTTGGAGACTTTTTACTGGGAGAGATGTGACCTCGTGAAAAATCCTGAAAATAATTTCCCCCCCCAATCTGACCCACTTCCTTGTGTTTAACATATTAATGAAAAAAGCCAAAGATGGTGAGTGACAGTTTGACTAAACAAGGACAAACTGTTCAGCCTTTGAAGTCTGAACTTGATGTGATTTTAAAGTTTGCGGCTCACTGTGCATCTACGCGCTCAAAGCTCAGATTAAGACAACAATCTAATTGTGTCCCGAGAGTTTACACAGTAGAAGTAAGAGGATTGGTTGACAACAAGCTATACACAGATTTATTAATAAACTTAATAACTTATAGAACATCATGTTGTCTGTTTCTAAATCTGACATTAGCTCTACTGACCTCTGCACAGTTTAAAATCTGAATAATGTGTTTATACGCCATAAAAACTGGACGTCTTAACTCTTGACCTCCTTAGTTTTGGTTATTTTAATGTTGGCGACGCAGGAATCATCACAGTGCTTGTTATTTCCTAATCTCTGAAATGTAAATGTACGAACGAGGGGAGCGAGGGTTTTCTGCTCCCGTGTCAACATTTACTTTTCCTTCCCTTTACCATCTACTCTGCATTTTCAAAGTGGCTCTTTATAGATTCAACGCTGCATCATGTCGCACGCCATCCAAGCCGAGCTTCAGAAAAACCACCGCGGGATGAAGGGGGGGGTGGGGGGGTGGGGGTCCACATGATCCCAGAGGACTCAACACCTTCATATCTTCTCTGTATGTGACAGCTACTGTGACTACCCAGAGGCACCAGCTCCATGTCTCTGAACTGCACACAAATACACAAGGAGGGAAACCTGCGAAAGCTCAGATTTCTCCTTCTGCTCCTAGACGTAGATGCAGCAACACAAATAAAAAATAAAAACAACTGGGGACTGTCGAACAGCGAGCGCCCTGGATCATCAATTTATTATTCAGCATATTCTACACAGAGACATTAGGAAAACCTTTCTGTCTACGATGACCCGTCGCTGAACCTTCAATTCACGGCCGTTAAAACGGACTCCAATGACGCGTTTAAGACACGGAGAAAAACATCTGCTGTGCACACATGTATGTTCCAGACACTCTGCAACATTAACCGCCAACTATTTTAAATAATCGATTAATCGTTTCGGTCATTTTTCAAGCAAAAACACCAAATATTCTCAGGTTTCAGCTTCTCAAATGGGACGATTTGCCGACTTTCTTCAGGTTCAGGTCTGACAAAACAAGCACATTGAAGGCATCACGGAGGTCTTAGAGACAATGGTAATATATTGAATTTTTTCACTATTTTTATTTTTTTCGTTTCATAGACTAAACAACTAATCGAGAAAATAATTTGTAGATGAATCTATAATGAATCTAATTGTCCCTTGAATGTATCTGGCTGTATATATTTGTACGCAGTGTTGCAGATCAATAAGACTGCTTTATGAAAATATTGGATTTTATATGATTTTTGCGTCGCTGTTATAAATCACATTAATTTGTTGGGTGTTTAAAATGCTGGATTAGATAGAACAGACCTGGTCTCATATAAAATAAAATATATTATAATAATATATAATTTATTATAATTTATTTTCATATCATGGTCAGAAACATTCTGTCCTGACTAAACTTGCTTTGATCTTTTGACATTTTGTGACTAGAAAATGTTTATTTATTGAATTAATGTTCTTTGTATTCTAGTTTAGGTTGCTGGTGTTTTTTGTAAACAGACCTTACAATATATACAATTCCAAAACGTAGAAAAATGTATCGGCAAAATGCTCTCAAGTAAAGGAAAAATTAACAAACATGCACAAGCACATAAAACCTATTCAAGTATCCTACACTACTGCACTCCCTGTGTTTCTAATTCTCATTAGCACTGCGCAGGGGTCAGAATCGACCCAGAAAATAAACCTTCTGCTGTAGATGAACACAAACATGGCTGAAGCCGAGAGTGTGACGAGGGAGAAACAGCCAGCCAACCTCTCTCCTCCTGCACCTACGATGATTCATCTTCCTCCTCCAACTGGAGCAGAGAGGGGGGAGGAGGATGGGCAGTATAGGGTGTCCTGTCCCAAAAAATTAAAACCCTGCCCCCCTCAACACCCCCCATTGCCAAACCCTGGAGGCCTGCTCTACTTCCAGCCACCTGGTTGACTTTGCTGCAGCGTGTGTGTGACTGTGCGTTTGTGTTTCGGGGGGTAACCTTCACCTGGACTCGCAGATATAGATGAAAACACAGCGTGTGGAGGTAATAGTTGTATCGCAGGGCGATTGCGGCAGCACTTAATTCTGTCGCATTGAAGAAGCCTTGTTAAGCTTGACCATGGGCATCACTTTCTCTGCATCTGCAGTTTGGAAGAGACCAAGTGTGTGTGGGGATTTCAGTGTGATAGTCAGAAATGTATTAAAAAAACATTTGCTGTATTTCTGCTTTGATTTATACAAAGAGTCGTTTTCTCACCTCATTTGTCATTTCAAACCATAAGCATACACATATGGTTTTTAGTCTAAATTATAACCTGATTATACTTCATAAATAATTATTAATAAGTGAGTGCAAGTTAAAGTAATAAATAAATTTAAAAAAATATATATATATAAAAAATAATAAATAAATATATATATATATATATATATAAAAAATAATAATAAATACATATATATATATATATATATAAAAAATAGTAATAATAATAAATAAATAAATAAATAAATATAAAAAATTGTAATAATAATAAATAAATATATATATATTTTTATTTATTACTTTAACTTGCACTCACTTATTAATAATTGTTTATGAAGTATAATCGGTTCATAATTTAGACCAAAAACCATATGTGTATGCTTATGGTTTAAAGTGACAAATGAGGTGAGAAAACGACTCTTTGTAAGTCAAAGCAGAAATACAGCAAAAAATTTTTTAGTACATTTCTGACTCACACCGAAATAAATAAATAAATAAATAAATTTAAAAATAAATAAATAAATAAATTAAAAAAATATATATGTATATAAATAAATAAATAAACTACTCTGCAGCGACTGCAGATTCCTTAAATAAAATATAAAATACAGGAATGTGATAAAATAGCTTATAGAGCGACTTTTCTGGAGGCCATACTTGAAAATATTGACAGTAAGCAGAGCATCACTTAATGCAGCGCTGATATGAAAACATTGAACTCAGCACCGTGAAATAAAACAGGAAGTCGATCCAGGTTTATTGGAGTCGACTCTCCTGTTATATGCAAGTTGTCATCTTTGCATTTCTTTAAATGACCTTTGGAAACTAAAGTGGTGTTTGATCCCACTACACCAAGACAACAGAAAATGTGTGTTTCTGATTCATTTGCAGGCGGAAAAAATGTTCCAATCAATATTTGAACTGGTTCTAAATGAGCACTCTAGTCAAGTCAATGTGACAGGCATAGGCTATTATATAGCTCAAAATCATAGATTTATCTAAGAAGGCTTTACAATCCGTACAACAAACAACAACTCTGATTAGAAAACTAACAAATATAAAAAGACCTTTAAAAACTACTTGGAAACCTCATGTTTTAAAACAGCAGGTAACCATAGCAACAGCATCATACTTCACACTGCTCTCACTTGTGAAGTTAACCCAACAATTGGTTAAACACATTACAAACAACAGCGTCTTTCTTCCGTGTGGGTGTAGTTTGATAATATACGTAACTCTTATACTCTTATAAACTGGGACAGCTTGTTGTCCATCATTGTTTAAATGGCTCATTATTGTGACCTGAACTGAGCTCAGAACTGAAGACGGAGGTGAATCCTCAACAGTCTCAGCCTTTACGAACATTACGAGTTGCACTACATTGTTCATTTGTCCGCCCTCCGTCCGTCACCTGCTCTCTGAGGCGGTCGGTCTCCTCCTGGTACTCAGCCAGCTGCTGCTTCCACTGCTCCACGCTGCCGTTGGCTTCCTGCAGAGCCTCCACCAGCTTGGAGTTACTGTCCTGCAGAGTGAAGAGTTCAGCCTCCAGGTTTATCTCACACATGGACCTGAGGGGGAGGCACAAAAGGAGACTTGGCTTAAAGCAGGAATCATTTACTTACATTTGGAGCTGAGAAGGTAATTGATTTATGAGATCTACGTCATTTGAGCGATTGTTAAAATGACTAAATATTGATAAGTGCAGCTTTAAAAGCACGACGCTGTCGACTGTAACCGTCTGGTGAGGAAAATGCAGAAGATAATAATGAAGTGAAACACTTATCTCATGCTGCACCAGCGGTTTGGAGACATTTCATGTGACGTTTATGTGATTTTAAAGCATTTTTATTTGAGCAGCGAGGTTACAGTGGTTTTTAGAACTGCGAGGACAGTACGTTATATATTATATTATATATTATGGACAGATAAACAATGAGCTGAAACTCCTTTTAAAACTCCATAAAGCTGCAGATTCAGGTGATGAGTCTTTGTAGGTCCTAAAACATTTTTTATAGCCGCATTAAATTTGAATTCACTCCCATGTGAAAAGGTAACCGTGCAACATCTACTCAGGTAGAGGTGAAGAGATGCTCCGCTCTGCTGCAGCCACACCTCACTGAGGCACGCATCTCTCCAGTTTATAAAATATTTTTCATTCTCTGCTGTCAGTTATGCGTCAACTCTTTTCAAATAGCAGCTCTCATTTAAGAAAGAAAGTGTGGGTACCAGCTGGGTTGATAACATTATGTGTTGTTTGTAGAATAAATACAGACTGCCGTCTCTACGAAACCTGTTCCCCCTGCCAACAAAGTTGTTTGTTAGACGGATATCTCAAAAGCCTGTGAACACCTTTCAATGAAGTCTATTGAAAAGTTAGGCCGTGGGCCAGAGAGGAAGTAAGGAAAGTTTGAACGTTTTTGCTATTTTCATGTGAACTACTTAAATTACTTGAAACAATTCTGACAGAAAGCATTGTGATGCGGGTTAATATTTTAATAACATGTTTGTTGTTACAAAATATGAATTGTGAGGCTTTACCGGAGGTATGCACTCTTTAAAATGAGGCGTGCACAAACATTTATTAATGGTGGGCTTATTGCATCTTATTGTATTGTTAAGATAGAAAAATGTTACTTGGATCCCAAGTTTCCTTTTGTGCCTGACACTCACTAGCTCCAGACTGACAAAGTGTCACTCCGCCGCCGAGATTATGAAAAATAATGAAAACCTAATGAAAAATAATGGAAAAGTAATGAAAAATAATGGAAAAAAAGTTGTTTTTTTGCAGGAAATACCAAAGAATATAGACAAATTACATTTCATTTGCATTTTAATCAAAAAAATGAAAATAAATAAATAAATAATGAAAAAATAATGAAAAATAATGAAAAAATAATGGAAAATAATGAAAAAATAATGGAAAAGAAAGTTGTTTTTGGAAAGAAATACCAAAAAATATAGACAAATTACATTTCATATGCATTTTAGTCATGAAAAGAAGAAATAATGAAAAAATAATGAAAAAATAATGAAAAATAATGAAAAAATGATGAAAAAAATAAAGGAAAAATGATGAAAAAAATGATGAAAAAATGATGAAAAATAATGAAAAAATAATGAAAAAAATGATGAAAAAATAATGAAAAATAACGGAAAAGAAAGTTGTTTTTGGAAAGAAATACCAAAAAATATAGACAAATTACATTTCATATGCATTTTAGTCATGAAAAGAAGAAATAATGAAAAAATAATGAAAAATAATGAAAACATAATGAAAAAAATAAAGAAAAAATGATGAAAAAATTGTGAAAAATAATGAAAAAAAATGATGAAAAAATAATGAAAAATAATGAAAAACTAATGAAAAAATAATGACAGCAAAAACATTTTTTTCTATAATTTCCTTTGCTACAAATGGAACCTAATGGTGGGCGACCTTTGTGCAGCCCTGCTGTAAATGTTTTGCAGTTCTTTTAACCTTTGTGAGGACACGCTTTTCAAAGTTTGAGTACATTTTATTCACTATAGTGTTGCGGAGCTCGAAACAGTGCTCTGGGCACATCCATCTGTTCACCGAGCCGAGCCGGGGGTTGGAGATGAAATTACAACCTTTGTAGTAAACTTTCTCAACTCTACGGGATAATATTTCCATTCCTGTCCTCCCACACGCAGATCTGCTGTTATTTTATTTCAATGTGTAATCTGTGTCTCAGTATTGTGCGTATTAGTGTTATAGATTGTTGTTATTATTTGTATGTTTTGCTGCAAGCCACATATTCTCTCATAAACATCACAGGCTCCGAGCGTAAATTTTAACTGCAGGATTTCTCTTTTTCTGCTTCTCTTGGATCTGCTCCATGTTGTCAAAATACATATCCTAAATAAAATATAAGTGAAGTAAGCCGCCTGATAAAAGCACTGATGAATTATTTCTTATAGCATTATAGCTGTCACATAGAGTAAAATGCTCTTTCCACCACGCTCTTTATATCTTTATTAAAAAGCTAAATTTACATTGAGCCAAAAGAACATTATGCAAAATAGCAGAGAGGTGTAAAAACAACGGTCAACGTTGAAGGAAATGTTCCTTCGTCTCTAATCCAGCAGATCACACACGGGAAGGTTTGAAGTATGAGTGTATACCAGCAGTACAGACTATGTGCAGCATGTTAAATAAAATATGTTAAGAAAAGTCTGTTACAATGCTGTTAATAATGAGATAATGTCAGTCAGTTATGTTCTGATCATTACAGGTTATCAATGAAAACCTTAATGTAGTTTAGGAAGTAACTCAATTTTGACATACTTGGAGTATTTCATTGTATACTTCACCACATTTCAGCGGGAAATATTGTACTTTTTTTAAATCAACTACATTTATTTGACATTCAGGTACTAGTTTATTTTTACATAACAAAAAAAAAAAAAAAACACATGACGTGCTTATATGATATGATGCTGTATATTATAATCTACCCAGTAGCATATAATAAAAGATCAAGTTACTTTTACTTAATTAAAGGACGAGTATTTCTTACACCAGCACGAAAAGGCTAATTAGGTTAATAAAAAAAACTAAAACTACACAAAAACTAACTGAACAATGTAAAACTACACGAATATAAAAAGTGTCTTTCTCATGAATGTAAAATATAAGAGGGTCTCATCAGCTTGTCCTGAAGTAATGTAAAAAAATAAAAATAAATTGAAAATAAATAAATAAATAAAAAATAAAAAAAGAATTAAGAAATAAAAAATAAAAAATAAAAAATAAAAAATAAAAAATAAATTAAAAAATTTAAAATTAAAAAAGTAAAAATTAAAGCCATTTCTCCAGACAATAAGCAAAGTGCACAGAGGCACGAGGTATAAAAACAATTTGAAAAACTGTCATTACCCTTCAGACAACATTTTTTTGACCCGCTCCTTCTCTGCCGTCAGCTCCACTTCAGCACTCTTGCTGCGAAACAGCTTTTCCTCGCCCGGCCCGTTGACAGTGAGCAGCGGCGGGGAATGGCGCTCCTCCGACAACTCCTGAGAGACGACAACACAAACAGGACATGAGCTCTGCTGCAAAGTTCAAATGAAACCAGTATCAGCTTTGTTCACATGGCATCAGTTTCATTCTCCACCTTTTGTGTGAGAAAACATTTATGCTTCCTGGAGTTTGGAATTACAGTGTGAAGCTCAGAGTCCTCTTGTAAAAAGTGTCCGTTTAGAGGACAGAGCACTTAACAGGGTACACACTAGTACACACATTGGGTGTTCGAAATGATTGTGGATGTTGAGGCAGGATAAAGCACAATTAATTAGGTTTTGGCTCAGAAGGTTCAGGTTGGACTTGGTGACAGGCCAATTACTGCCTCCATGTCCTGACCCGTCATCAGAACAAAACGGACACGACACAGCAGCAGGACAGGACAGAGCTCGACCCGTCAGTGTCCACGTGTCCCATCTGGGCTCCTGTACACAGGCTCAGCGCAGCGCGAGCAGCCATGTGTGGAGCCCAGCTGCCTTCTCTTCATACAGCCTCGGAGCTCAGACTCAACAGGAAATGAGTGACGAACAGTTTCTCGTTCCAAGAGTTCATCTGGTGTTTGCGAGTAAAGAAATATGCACGTGCTGTTAATGCTGCTGTAATGTGTACGTCTGTTCAGATATTACATATACTGCGTCTGGCGATCGGCTCACTCGCAGCGCAGGTTCCACAACACTAGTGGAATTAAAGGTTTATTTTGGCGCATGATTTAGTTCAATGTTTGAGTCTTAATCTTCTGGTTGAAACATATTAGTTTTAGTTACATTTTAGTCATCTCTGTCAGTTTTATTTGAATAAAAAATAAGAAAAAGAAGAGAATCGCGTAAAATCTTAAAGTTAATCTTCAAAAATAATCCAAACAATCTCACCTAAAGGTCCATTTAGTAGCTGTACTGCAGCTTTCATTCACATCTCATGATCTTCCTCTGTAGATGCTCACATTTCCATTTTTATCCAAACAATTTAAGGACTTCTTGTCGAGCTTCATCCTTTTGTATATTGTAGCTGTATTGTAATAAATAAATGATCTAAAGATAACCTTGTTTCAGTTAATTCACATTTTACAAGATTAATTTTAATTCATGCCTGTACCATGAGTCAAGCACCCAGATACTTCTTTTAATTTCCACTTATTAGCTTTAGTTTTGTCTTGAGCAAATTCTAACAACAGCACCTTCATAATGTCACTAATACAATAAGACTGATTGGTATTTACTTAATATGAACTCAAACAGTTAGCTTGGAAGCTATAAATCAGTGTTTTGGAGTAGATGTTACTGTAGGGCTGCAAACAAGACAGTTGGTGTCTCTCAGTCACACACCGCCACACATCGTCCCACACCGCCACACATCGTCCCATATAGTCACACACCGTCACACACCATCACATAGTCACATATATAGTCCCACACAGTCACATATAATCCCACACAGTCACACACAGTCCCACCCACATCGTCCCACATCGTCACACATCGTCCCATATAGTCACACACCGTCCCATATAGTCACACACACCGTCACACATCGTCCCACATCGTCC
>CALSBV010011200.1:1576719-1598658 GCA_943590825.1 Bovichtus diacanthus | reverse complement strand
TAATTAATTAAAGTTTATTTAAGTTTATCAGAACAATTCTAATTCAAAATAACTGAATTTGGAGATACATAGTTTTTATCTGAACTAAAGCTGTCAGATACATAGTGGAATAAAAAGTACAATGTTTGACCAGCAAAGGGCAGCACTGCGCCTGCGCAGCCTCCAGTCAGCCGTGTGAGAGAAGAAGAAAAATAGTCACGCTGTTACGTAATCACGCAGCGACCATCGACCTAACACACGAGGATGTTTTACTCCACGTTCAAATAGAGCATTTCCGTGATTATTGTGTGAAAAATAAGCACACAGAAGTAGCAGTTTATCCCCGGAGAAGGAGATAAATGAGAAATGGCGGACTTCTCGTCGCTGGGTGTCTCAGACTGGCTGGTGAAACAGTGTCAACAGCTGGGGATCAACAAACCCACCCCCGTCCAGGAGCACTGCATGCCGCCTATACTAGAAGGTAAGAAAACATGTCTCCAGCCCAGCGACCTGGAGTGTACGTGGCTTTCTTTAGACGGCAGAATCAGCTGTCTCGACAGGTAAAGCTGATTCCCATTGAACAATTCATCAATGTAATGTTCAGTGTTTATCAGACAGGAAACACCTGGACGAAGAGAAATACTCCTAATGAACAAACAGTGGTGTCTGTATATATATCATACATGTGCAGATACATTATTATTATTTATTAACTGATGGGTACGATTCAGTAGTCAAATCAAGTTTATTTATATAGCCCAATAACACAAATTATACATGTGTCTCAGTGGGCTTTACAGCCTGTACAGGATACGACCCCCTCTGTCCTTAGACCCTCACATCCACAAGGAAAAACTCCCTAAAAGATACCCCACAATTAGTGGAGGAAATATGGAAGAAACCTCAGGGAGACTGAGGAGGATCCTCTTATATATTATATATAATATATATATATATATATATATATATACATATAGAGGACAGACGTGCAATAGGTGACGTGTGTACAGAACAAACAACATAGTTAAAAATACAGCATAGACAATCTATGTGACAGGAAACATGATACGATGGTATATAAAAAGATGGATCAGGAGGATCAATAAAGCTCCTGGTGTCAGGCAGGACCAGAGCAACAGGTGCAGCCAGGATTCATGATCCAGAAGTAAACTTTAATAGTGAAACCTGCCAGATGAGACACAGAAACTCCGGGGATGAAGCCCCGGATGGTGAGTTAGTAACATGTGTTTAAAGGACATGAATGCATATCAATAGAGAGGGAGAGGAGGAGAACGAGAAGGAGAGGAAGAGAGGGAGAGGAGGAGGAGAGGAGTGAGTCCCCGACAGTCTTAGCCTATAGCAGCATAATAGTCAGGAATCAGGCTACTGTTTACTCCTGACTGCCTCCCTCAAAATACACTAGTCAACTATAAAATATATTTTTTTAAATCCCATCTGACTGTTGCTGAATATTCCAGAAACATTATAACGATGATGATCTTCAAGATAAATGTGTAGATAAGCAAAGACACAATACAATGTCTGATTTTTTTTTTCCGTGGAGTTTGGGATGCTCCCCATTATGATGAAGTTATTATAATACCTTTAAGTAAAATCCTCTTAAGCAATCACAAGGTAAGTCTGTAAACCAGAATGTGTGTTTTTTCCTCGCAGGTCGGGACTGTATGGGCTGTGCTAAGACCGGCAGTGGGAAAACAGCTGCTTTTGTGCTGCCAGTGGTGCAGAAACTGTCAGAGGACCCATATGGCATCTTCTGCCTGGTGCTCACACCTACGAGGT
Organism: Bovichtus diacanthus; assembly: GCA_943590825.1. NCBI lineage: Eukaryota > Metazoa > Chordata > Actinopteri > Perciformes > Bovichtidae > Bovichtus > Bovichtus diacanthus. The sequence continues at coordinate 1,596,879 of CALSBV010011200.1, read as the reverse complement.
CAGTACTGTGTCATACAGCGAGCTGGAAGATCCCGCCACACTTAAGGGGCAAAAATCCAAACATCCTGTATTCTTTTAAAGTTCATCAGTCAGGGTTTTCATTTCAGCTCAGGACGCCAAGAGAATAAAAAAATGTTTTCAAATAAATCTGTTTCCATCAAATGTATACTGCATGTGCTATTGATAGGTTAGCGAAGATGCATTTCATTGTGAGAAATATGTTCCTATATTTCCAGCTGAGGATGTTGTATGTGTGATGTCATGCAGGGAGCTGGCCTATCAGATTGCAGAGCAGTTTCGAGTCTTGGGGAAACCTCTGGGTCTGAAAGACTGCATCATCGTCGGGGGAATGGGTAATTATTTATAAAAGCCCGGTGTTGCATTGCTGCTTCAGAAACTAAAATAAATGAAGTTCCTTTGAAAGGATCTGAGCCTCTCCTCTGACTTTGTCGTTGTTGTGTTGCTGACAGACATGGTGAGCCAGGCTATGGAGCTCTCAAACCAACCGCATGTGGTCGTAGCGACGCCCGGACGGTTGGCTGATCACATCCGCAGCTCAAACACCTTCAGCATGAGCAAGATCCAGTTTCTGGTGAGTCCAGGAAGGACCATAAACCAAGACTTGGACAAGGTCTCTAACGGCTCTCATAAACTTAAGATATGTTAGGCTTATGACTACGGTTAGACCACGAAATAAATACATTATTATGCCACAGAGAAGTCCATGTGTGCAACATAATGCTTTATTTTTCTCATAAACTTCATAAAATACCGATCTTTTAATTGTTTAATCATGTGGAGCCCCAGATTATCATATCTACCTTTTTATTGTTGTTAAATTATAAATGATAAATGCTTGAATTTTTTTTTATTTGTGTTCTACATTTACTCTCTTTCACACGACGTGGCCTCATCTGTGTGTTTGTCAGATTTTGGACGAGGCGGACCGGCTGTTGGAGCAGGGCTGCACGGACTTCACCAAAGACCTGGAGACGATCCTGGGGACTTTACCGGCTAAACGGCAGACGCTGCTGTTCAGCGCCACGCTCACAGACACCCTGCACGATCTGAAAAACATCGCCATGAACAAACCTTTCTTCTGGGAGAGCAAGTCAGAGTGAGTCACCTGCTAACATTTAAAGGCTGTTTATAGAAATGTTTAGCCAATTCACAAAACATTACAAGTGTGTGATCTGTTTTAAACTTTGTTTGCAAAGGTTTGTCGAAACTACTTATTTCAGGTCCTTTCACGAAAGAACAAAAGGTGGACATGAATACTCGGGGCCACATTAGCTAACGCTTTTGTGCCTCATTTCAGATGCATTCTGTGGGAGAAATCTTGCGTGTTGTTTATCAAACAGGAGCACCAGCCTGGAAGATCAGTTTGCCTGTCATCTGATCTGAGGTGCAGCTAATCACTGAAGCGTGTCTCTCGCACAAATGCCTTTGGATGTAAGGCAGAGTCGTGCAAAAAATGGGAATCACGTGTGGTTGAATGAGCATTCTGCTGGGAACTGCTCAGGCTATTTGCAGAAAGCAGCTACAAACTCATGCTGATGTATTCATTGTGGAGCAGAACATGTAAGAACAGTGACAGCAGACTAAAACAATATCACAGCTTGATGTCATTGTTCGCATCTATGATGTGGGCAGAAAAATGACAGTTGCATATAATTTTCTTCTGGCTGAACCCGGCGCAGCACAAAGGCTTTTGCCGAGAAGATTTCCACTTGTTCCCTGCAGCTGAATATAAAAGCATTATGATTTGATAATTACAGTTTCAGTGAAAGCAACGCTCAAATCCTTCCTGCGCAAATGTCTTGTGAATCCTGGCTCGAGTCCATACCAGCTCCCGAGTTGCTGATCTGTACTTTGACCTCTGACCTCTGACCTATATGTGAAAAATCACATTGTTGTGGACAGGACACGAACAGTGGAGGAGCTGGACCAGAGGTACATCCTGACTCCTGAGAAGGTGAAGGACGCCTACCTGGTGCACCTGATCCAGACGTTTACTGACGAGCATGACGACTGGTCCATCATCATCTTCACCAACACGTGCAAGTAAGAAGTAATGAAGATGGTGCATATAGTGCGTGGCTGCGTAGCAACCCTCCTGTGATGCAGGGCTTCTTAAGAAAACCTTGTAGCCGTTATGAAACTTGTAATGTCGCTAGTTTTGGGTTGTGATTCGTAGTGGGACAAACATTTTACAAATAGCGTACAAATGTGCATTTTTTTTGTGTTTGAAACTTGAACCTGAGGCTTGGGGCTACGTTTAGACCAGGAAGTAAATACAGCAGCGCGTGGTCTCCGTACATGTCAATGTTGTGTTTTAATTTGGTGTGGTTCATATGAAAAAGCGTATTTATTACATAAAATAATCTGTTTGCTCCTCAGGAACTGCCAGATCCTCACTATGATGATGCGGGAATTTAACTTTCCCACCATCTCCCTGCACTCCATGATGAAACAGGTGACTCTAGTGCAATTTACAGACTTTCATTTGCAGCTCTGAATTTAATCCATCGCAGACAAAACAGGATTAGTGAATTTGAGTATCGGGAGACCAGCTGAAGAATCAGTTTTACTGGTTAATTAATTGCACATACAAAAAAATGTGAGTTTGCTCGTAGGGATTTCCTCAAACATGATGTGTCCCTTATCACCGGTCCTCAGAGCTCCGACAAGCTCGTATTGGACGTGGAAATCATATTTGTCTCATTATCGGGACAAAGACAAACGTCTAGCGAGCACAAAGCGTCTGCGTGAGGGATTAAAGCAGATTAAAGCAGGTGAATGGGGCCTGTAGAATGAACGTCTGCTCTTTTATATTTTTCAGAAACAACGATTCGCAAACCTCGCCATGTTCAAGGCCAGCGTCTTCAAACTCCTGATTGCGACGGACGTGGCTGCCAGGTAAGACGCTCCGCTGAGCCGCTGCATGTCCCGGTAACGATGGCGGTCTTTATTCTTACTTTTAAGAAGTTTAACATCCGTCAATTCTCCCTCGAGTTGTGTCTGAAGACAGATGTTCAGCTGAAATCGTTTAGACGTTCCTGTTCTTTCCCACTCGCAGGGGTTTGGATATTCCAACTGTCCAGGTCGTCATCAACCACAACACCCCTGGTCTCCCCAAGATCTACATCCACAGAGTCGGACGAACAGCGAGAGCAGGTAACCGTTAATAACTTTCAGAGATCCTCCCTCTGTGACATGCTCTGGATCAATGCCCGTGACGAGGTTTTCTTCCTCTGCAGGGAGGAATGGCGTGTCCATCACACTGGTGACGCAGTACGACATCCACCTGGTCCAGGCCATTGAAGCACAGAGTCGTACGTTTTTTTTTACATTTTCCTTCGTGTGTGTTTTTTGGAGCTCAACTGAACTCTTCTGTACTGGCGGAGAAAGAAAATGAAGCTGAAACACATCCAGTTTTCAGTCACAGGATTAAAGGCTGCATAATTGATTAATTGTTAAAAGTAATTTTCTTGTAAAAAATGGCAGAAAATGCTATTTTTCAGCTTCTCACATATGGATATTTCCTGCTTATTTCTTTTGCATATCGTATTTAACAGAATATCTTTGAGTTTAGGCCTGATTTAACAAAAAAAAAGACATTTTAAAGACATCAACTTGGACTTTGGGAAACTGGGATGGACATTTTATGAAAATAATCTGCACAATAATCATTAGTTGCCTCACACACAGGGTGGAAACATCCTAGTGGTCAGTGAGTGTATGTGTGATCTTAATAACTGTAGCCTGTGTTGGTCCTGGACCAGATAAGAACACAGTTACATGGCGTTACCTGCTGTGATGTCACTCAATAACTGCTCTGTTCTACAGAGGCAAAGCTGAAGGAGTATCCTGTGGTGGAGAAAGACGTGCTGAAGATCCTCACCCAGGTCAACGTGACCAGGCGTCAGTGTGAAATAGTACGGACGCCGCTTCCCTTGTTCAGTCACCTCTTGCATGACAGTTTGTGTTAATATATGTATTTTTTTAGACTGGACACTATTAGAGTTGGATTTTCTCCCTGAAACAGCTTGTAATGTTTTGATGTTAAACTCTTTCCTGCATCGTAGAAACTGGAGTCGACAGACTTTGATGAGAAAAAGGAGATCAACAAGAGGAAACAGCTGATCTTGGAGGGAAAGGTTCGTTCATTTTTATTTCTTTTAAACATTTATCACAGCCAAGTTTAATACGTCAGCACTACCAAGATTAAGCAACAAAACAAGTCTAGTTAAATTTACAGGATCCTGCAATTTCTTAGAAAGGAACGACCATTTAACTGTAAATCAACGGTTTTTATGTGGTACTATTTGGGTAAAATGGAAAGTGTTAATTTACAGAACTTCTTCAGCTGAACACGCAGAAATAACAGGCTACGTTTCCGTGACGCAGGCTTTAATTCTTAACTTTTGAGACTGGCCCAACATCAATGTGGGGAAAAGAAGACGCTCAGACTAAGATGGTTTTTGATTTGCGAGCAGATAACCTGTGGCCTGTTGTTGATTTGTGATCAAACTGCTGTTCCAGGATCCAGACCTGGAGGCTAAGAGGAAGGCTGAGCTGGAGAAGATCCGGAGCCACAAGCAGAAGTTTAAACAGAGGATTCAGGAGAGCATTCAGAAACAGAAGCGTGGACAGCTGAAAAAGAAACTGATGAAGAGGAAACAGACAAAGAAGAAGGCGTCAAAGGCTACAGTGTGAACGCTGCTGTGACCCATGTATATACCAAGTGTTATTACTGTACAATATGTAACATTTTCATGAGTGAGCATTTGCAAATAACTATAAACTGGTGCAGAATTTCATAGCATCGAAACCACTGCTCAAATTGACAGCCTTTATTGATTCAGTTAAACAAGGAACCACCATGTCGTGATGAAACTTCACTGCAAAGACGTTTCAAATAGATATTTACATCACATTGAGCGCTCAATCTCTGCCTGATGACATAGAGAATCAAGGGTTTGGATGCAAATGTTTAACAACTAATTTACAACTGAATCACTTCTTCAATGATCACTCCACATGTTGAAATTCATTGTGGCTCAGAAGATGGAAAAACACCAAAGCAATAATATTACGGCAGCAGGTTCTTAAAGCTATAACATGTTAGGATTTCAGAGAAACGGGTTGATATGTGAAACTAATTCATTGTACTAAAGAGACTCGCACAATGTCAACAAAACAGAACTAATTCTAAGTCAATTAAACATGTCAACATCTACTGGCAACATGATTGTCTGCTGAAATGAGAAGCAGGTGAGAAACAACGGTGGAGTACATTCTTACTGTGTTCAGAAAGCGTCTTTCTTGGAGGAGTTAAAAAACTACAATCCCTCAGACAGTGAGGAGAAGATACAAAACTCATGAGAAAGGAAACGGTGTCCGCCTCATTCCTGTTGTCAGCAAGTTGCTACAAAAACAGATTTTTTTTTTAATTTTTAGTAAAACTACACAAAATGGCTAAATAACACCCAACTGAACAAAACATGACACACAAAGCAGCGAATCCTCTGACAAAAGCAAAGTTTGGATCAACTCAAGGTTCAGGTTCACACAGTTCTCCAGGAAGAGGGTTTAGGATCCACATAAATCTCGAGGAACTCTACAAGGAATACATAATGCAGGCGAAACAGGTTTGCACAAATCAAAAGTCCACAGAAGGAAAAAAAAATTATGAATTCTACCAGCTTTCGTTTTACTCCACAGAGAAGGAAGGTGGCTTTTTTCATCCGCCCATCCTTTGAGAAACAACCTGGCTGCTAAACTCACTGACCTCATCTTTACCTGGCCTGATTTTATTTTAAAAAATAAAACTAGTCCTTTTCTGAGGGTTTCTTGAGCCCTCTGATGCCTGGAAGGTTTTTTATGCTGGTAGTTTGGTTTTAACTACATTCATGCTTGTGCTGCAGCTGTTAATACGAAGGTGATTGGTTATAGGCACTGATTCAGGTTTCTCACTCTTCATTTATCTCTCCATCTAATCAGTACAGATGTCGTTTCCACTGTGTGTAACTGGGGTTTGGTTTAGTTTCACAAGATTTTCATTCACACAGTAACCAAAGATCTTTCAGATTACATTGATATTTCAATTATGTTGAAATTCTACACAAATTTCCTTTGTGAAAGCCTTAATTCTTTAGATTTGTGTGACCAAGCACTACGGCCACGAGCCTGGCTACATGGCATGTCCTGTGAACAATATTCACAAAATCAAAACACTGATAAATGACGGTGGGTTTATAACTAATCTAATATGTGGTCATTTATTGGGACTGAGCAGTCCTGAAGTCGTATTTCCATCGGCATTTTAACCAGACTGGTCTGAACTCATCTTCCAGATGTGGAAACTCTCATATCCTTCTCTTCCTCAGCCACCTTCCTTTTCTACTCCTTACCTGTGGTGGATTGATTGCCACGACCGCCTGTAAGCCTCGACTACGATCATCCTTCTTTCCCCCTCTTGTTTGGTTTCTTACACCTCAAACAGGGACTTGTGTGATGAGTGTAGACTGTCCACAATCCCCTGAGGAATCAATCAATGCAAAGCATTCAAGCGTTTGCCAATCTAAGCGTACGCAGAGTGTTTTCAAAAAGACATCTGGTCATGAAGCACAGCAGGACATCAACAACCCCTGCTTTCAAAAGATTAAAATAAGGAAAAGCCTTCGCTGAAACATCAAATGTCATTGACTTCAATATTCAATGCTGGTCATGTTTGATAGTTTCAATGACTTTTTTGCAATTTTGTGCTCTGTGATAGGAAAGGTACTTCAGAGAAGAAAAACTGTCCCATGATGATCGCGATATCGGTGGGATTCGCTGGTCATGCCTTGAAAAAACAGTCTGAAATCCCTGTGCCACTCCACCACTGACGTGTGGTCACAAACCAGCCCGTTAAAGACCTTGTGAATGAGCCAGTGGGTCTCAAGGCAAATGAAAGGTATTTCAATTCAAGGCTCTTTAATCTCAGACTCAAGCACAGAAACCGTGTTTTTATTTCCTCTCCGAGAGGGTGTGTCGACTGCCGCTTCCTTCAGAGGCTGCTGGGGTCTTTGGGCCCACTGGAAGATTGTTGGTGCCGCTCTCCTCCCATGATAAACCAAATTTAAGAGATTCAGGTCAATAAACCAACTGACTTTTAGCATGGGGATTTTGTGTTTCCTATTCGATGGCGTTCTGTTATCATGCCCCCTGCAAGTTTGGAGAACAAGTTCTTCAAATTCAGCTGGAAGGCTTCGATCCCCATCTGAAGATAAGAAGGCTTTCCTACATTTCCTGGAGGCTGTGGGTTGAAGGGGTTGGCTGGATTATTTAGTTGGGAGTTGAGCCTCATTTGGATTCCCACGAGAGACCGTTGAGATCTCCACTCAGTTTCCCTCAGCAGCTCGACCACACGCCGCCATCTTCTCGACTTCCCTCCTTCACTTCGCACGGGCATCGGTCCCTGCCTCTCACTTGTTCACCTGGCCTCTGTTGCCATCTCCATGCCCGTCTGTTCGTGCTCTCTTCGTCTTCTACCCTCTTATTTCTCTCGCTTGTCATTGGTTTGGTTTCGCTATCCCGTCGCTTTCACTCGGTGGTGCTTCGGTTGTAGCAGAGGAAAACAGGTATCCATTTTATGTTTTTATTATTTCCCAGATTAAAAAGCTGATGAACTAAGCTCAGCTCAAGCCTAGCTCCCTTCTTTAAGTGACCTGCAAGACACAAAACAGGCTTATGAGCTTTCATCAACAACATGAGGATTTAAAAAATAACCTTTATTTGAAACATAAAAGATGCGCGATACTGCCTCCAGAGACCTGGACACTAAAGTTAGTACTCAAAATACGACTTAGTTTAGTTTGGTGGATTTTCCATTAGTTTGAGGACAAAGGACTTAAAGTGCAGGTAAGATGCATCACAAGCGTGAAAAGGCTGGACACAGGTACACTTTTAATAAAGTTAGGCCTATAAAATAAAATGTGATTTGCATGATAAAACATTATGTCTCAGAAGATTACTATTATACAACTGGACACTTTCAGTAAGAAAACACAATAACTGCACTACTTCCTGTATTGTGACTACAAACACCCCGTTTTGTGTACTTACACTCTAGTACTGTGACAGTCCAGTCACCCCACCATGCTGGTACGCTCGTTCACCCTGGTAAGTAGAGTCCTGGGACAAAGCCACATCGATTTGGGACTTGAACTCATCTCCCAGGTAGCTGTCCTGGAGCACATGGACGACAGAAACATCATTGCAGACACATTTTCGGCCTTTATCAGTGAGATCTATGGCAGAAACTCTAACTCTCTTCTAATGCAAACATAAATATTTAATCCAATATATATTTATATTATTCCTCCCTTATTTTTGACTGGATTTGCTAAAATTATGTAATTCTGACCAGTACAACAAAACTATAATAACTCAATATTGATTCAATCCACGAGTCTGGAACATAACGTCAAATATGCCCTGTTATAGATATGTTCTCTTCAATATTAAGTATATTATAAGCAAGCAATAATACACAAAGACCTAAAAAAAAAAAATAAGTATTTGTTCATTTTCTGAATATAAATAAAATCCAAAGAAAAGATTAACATTAATCATCATGAACATATAAGTCACGATTATGTTACCTGGGACAGCTCCGGCTGGGAGAGGCCAGGCTGGCTCATCTGCGAGGGCTGGCTCATGGAGATGTAGCCCTGAGTCAGCGGCCCCTGGGAGAATGGCTGGGAGGCCCCATCCTGACTGGCCTGGCTGTTTGGTCCGTTACCCTGACTGGCACCCTGGTGTGCCGACCCACGGACCCTCTGCCGCCCGCCACGCCCAGGCTTACCCTTCATAGCCCCACGACCTTGGTGGAAAAAATTTAAAAGATCAAGACTGGAGTCAAAGCCGACACAGTAACAAACGATTGCTTCAGATTCAGAAAACGTGCTAAAAATACACGATAGACTCCTTTCCATTTGCAGTATTCTGTACCTGCAGCGGGGCCGTTGGTCTGACCCAGGTAACTGGGCGGAGGCATAGGTGGCATCACCAGGTTGAAGGGTATGGGAATATTCATGGCGGCCATGTGACCGGGGCCTGCCCCAATCATCCCAATCTGGTCGTGAGTTTGAAAGTACATGTTGGACGGACGTCCGGCTGAGAGAAAGCATGAAAACAAGACTCCGTTTTTACCAAGACAAACAAGATCACACACCTGTTTTGTTGGACTGTAATGCTGTTGGTAAGAAAGGTTTGTAATGAATTATTATCTCGAGTCAAACCATAAGATACTATATGAAATAAATACCAGCATTGCTGCGGTCATAGGCGGAGCCAGGGATGAGGGCCTCACGTGCGTCGTACATCGCAGTGCTCATAAAACGTCCGCCCTGCAAAAACACCAACCGCCATGTCATACAGTTGCATAATCAACAGATCTAGGGCTGCAAATAACAATTATTTTCACTAAAGAAAAAAAAGCCCAAGTACATTCAAATGGCTTGTTTTGTCTCAACTTGACACAAAGTCGTTTATTCCACTCACAGGGTTGATGGTGTTGACCAGTTTGCGGGGCTTGCTGAACTGCATGAGGCTCTCCCTCAGGTTGTTCAGGGGTCCCTCCACGAGCACTTTCTGCTCTTTGTAGTTGTTCAGCAGGTTGTTCCACAGCGGCTGCTTGGAGAGGGCCTTGGGGTTTCCCACGATGATCACTCCGTACCTTTTATTCACAATACACACGAGAGACTGCTGAACAGGGCTGAGGTAGAAATGTTGTATTAAACTACACTTTGTGTAGAATCTTGTGATGATGACATCTTTTAAATGAATTCCAGTCGTCTGATTATTCCTACTATACACACACCTACATGTGTAAATACTATGCGTGTTCACACTGCAACACGTCACCATAGAAACAGTCTAGATGTCAATGGTACTTGATTTGCATGATTCCTAATTAGCTTCTACATGGAAAATCTAAATCATAAACTAATGAGCTGGCCTGTGCGTTTTGCCATAATTATCCACTGCGAAGGTTCTTACTTGGCTCTGGTCAGCGCCACGTTGAGACGACGTGGGTCATTCAGGAAGCCGATGCCCTGGTGCTCATTGGCACGAACACAAGACAGAATGATGAAGTCCTTCTCTCGGCCCTGGAAGGCGTCCACGCTGGCAATTTCCACTTGCTATAATGGGACAACACAAGAGGAGGATGAGGGAGAGATCGCACAGTAAAAAACAGAGGAAGAGATTTTGTGTCCAACACCACAGAGCAACCTCACTAATGATAATTAAAGTTTACAATCAGTTTGAATTTAAATAGTTTCACAGATCAGGAAAATTCAAAAGGATAAAGTTAAATACATCTCCGAACAGGAGTGTCCGAGACGCGTGTGCTACCTGATAGAGTTTGGTGTGCAGGGAGCCGCTGAACTGCATGTACTGGACCAGGTAGGAGCGCTGACCCTCGTACGGGGTGATGATGCCGATCTGGTCAGGTTTGGCTCCGGCCTTCAGCAGCCTGGTGGTGATCTTCTCCACGTTGGCAGCCTCCGTCCTTTAAAAACATCAGCATAAAAAATGTACTGCTCAGTCCTGGAAAAAGGCAAATCATGTATGTGGTGCCTCAACATTGCACACAGATCAAGATTATTTTACTTGCTAAAGCTGCAAAAAATAAAGAAAATATTACCACTGAAAAACACATAACTGCACCAGTTTAATCTTGCTTGACTGGAAATCGAGCCCCCCCCTTCTAAAAAGGTCCATTTATGAAAATAAGCAGATTGTTTTTAAGAAATTGTGATCCTGATTTAAAGGAAATCCCCTTTCAGTGTTCTAAGGAGGTTAGCTTAGCAATCCTCTTGATCATGATTGACCAGGGTAAGCCTTTCTCCAGCACTAAGGTAGACTACAGCACCCCCTAGTGTTTGAAAACACTAATCAATGCACTTTGTATATTGTGAATTATTTAGAGTTTCGATGTAAATTATGCAAAGTAACCCAAGAAAATGTGTGACGTTACCTGTTTAGGTAGGAGGTTCCAGAGCTGGCAATCTCCTCCTGACCCTGAGTCACGTAGAAGAACATGGGCTTGTCCGGCTGCGGCCACTGGAAGTCAAACCCTTTCTTGATGCGGTCAGCTGTGGAGAACATGAAGATTTCATTCAGTCTAAAAAAGTTTTGAAGACTTTTTTTTTTACCTGCTAAATGTACCAGTCACAGTGAAAATTAATTTGCTCCTCCATCAAACCAGATAATGAACTGCTGAATCTCAACAAACCTGCAGTGACGCCATTCTGCAGGGAGCCCTCGTAGAAGATGTTGGAGGGGAAGGCACTGAGAGCCGGGTGCATGCGGTATTGGACTTGGAGGCGGATTGGCCGGATCCCCAGAACCACCAAGCGTTCAAACAGGGACTGGGACAGACCTGCTTTGGCTGCTTTCTTACACATCACCACAGGACCCAGCTGGCAGTGATCACCCACCAGAATGAGCTGGGAGGAGGAAGATGAGTCGCAAGTGGGTTAATGTAACAGCATTACGTAAGAAGCTTTTGTTCCTGGATGAATAACTATGCTCAGCTCAACAAATAGAATTCATATTGTTAGCCATATCATTTACTTAACATATTTATTAAAAAGTAATAGTTAATGTTTTGTTTTTTTTACCTTTATTTATTTAGGAGAGAGCAATGCTCCCTTTTTAAGAACGGCCTGATCACATTCACACCGTGAAGCTGCCCAGGCTGATCTGCAGGACACTGAGCAGCTCTATTGGAGCGTTTGGGGTTAATGGCCTTGCTCAAGGGCACCTCAGTGGCGGTAATGAGGAAAGGCGCACAAGTATTCCCAAGCGCCTATTTTTCAGTGTGCGACAGCTGCGACCTGAGTTGAAAGTCGCGTCACGTGACGATGAACAACCGATCACCGGCGGACATCTTTAGTTTCCTCCGTAAATATCAGTGTTCGGTAAATATGGAGGAGAAGTTGAAGTTAGTGCAGAGCTAAATTTACCAGGAGTTTAAGATTTATCCAGTATTTCCACTCTATACATGTTATGAGTTAATATCCTCTGGAACGTGTTTCGAGCTGGTGTCAGGCAACAAACACATTTACGTAGAGCAGAGACAGAAATAGCGTTTATGGGGAAACAGCTGTCACGCAGACAATATTTCTAATACACACTTAAAAAAACAACGTCAGGAAGAAGATCAGATTATAGAGTTAGCTGGTTATGGTCGCTTAGCAACGTCAAGTACAAACTGCCTCAGCTCCCTTGAAAGTTGGCACCCAGCGCCCGACAGACACGCCTTGTGTCTTCAAGGCAGTAAAAGTCACTGCGTGTTGACGGACTGCAAGATTTGTAAATACTTTGAACAAACAATCATTCATTTTGTTATTATCTTCTTCTTGGCGAGCTAGAGGTGCATCTGCTACCAACTGGACTTGAGTGTGGAACAAAATTGGAGCATGGTACAAATTTCAACAGGCCTGAAAATAAACTGTAGGCTATCAATGCCTAATATAACATTAAAATATATTTTTAAAAATGCATGTGTTGTCATGTATGGAAAGAGCTAAAATGAGCATTGTAAGCAGACTACTTGATGACTATAAGCTGTGTATAGGAATTATTCAGTCTCAAGCTTTTTGATTGAGATAAGTGGTTTCTGCTGTACATCCAGCTGGAGGGGTGGAAATGAGTTTTTATTCAGATGTGTGCGGGTATGTTTACCTGCTTGGCTCCAAGCACCACGGGCACCATACACTCAGGCTCAGTGGCCTGGGTGCTCTCGTCAATCAGGATGGAACGGAACTGCATCTTGGCCAAACGAGGGTCTCCGGCCCCGACGCAGGTACAACAGATAACATCCGCATTCTGGAAAACAAAGATAAAGATAATTTACTCTCATTTTACAGACGAGGGAGCCAGGATACATTGGTGAAACAACAGGGTGTCTTCTACTGCGAGACGGGAATGAGATGGAATCATTTCTATATTGAGATTACTAAAACAGGCCTGTACTGTTTTATGCACCGATGAAAACAAGATTGGCAACAAGCTTCCTGCTTGTCACAACACTCAGTACGGAGACGGTCATAGCTCTTGTATATACAGAATAATTAGAAACAGTCAGAATGAGTTTGTAACTGCTGAGCAGAAACTACGTGTTGCATTAGCAGTGCCTGAAAAGAAAGAGTGGGCCTCTTTGTAAGCTGAGTTTCAACCTTGAGCTATTTTGGTTTAACGCTTTAAAGCTCCTCCTCACCATGAGCAGCTCCCGCTCAGCTGTGCGCTTCAGAGCCCTGTAGCGTTTCTCATCGGCGGACGACAGCTCACCGGTCTCATCCTTCAGCTGCTGTAGCTTCTGAAGCTCCGGCATACTAGGGAGACAAAGACGCACCAGGTTGGCTACAGAAAACACACGTTAGTTGAACACTACTAAATTAATTTGTGATCTAGGGCAGGCGTTTCCAAAGACTAAACACCCGGCCTGAGCCCGCTTTGGAACGACAGTTCTGTAAACAGGAAGGATAATGTTGCCATGGCGTCAGTTAAATAGCTGAATGCTTCAACTTCAGCTCCATTCTTTAAGCCTTTATTTGTGAAAAGTATGCAAAATTATCTTTTAACATATTCTCTATTTGCAATGTACCAATGGCTGCACAGACAACTATCGCTGGATTACTTCGATAATGAAGACACATTTGCATCATAATGACTTTCAGAGTTATAAATAGCATCTTTATTTGCATGATTTCTTAGCAGATTTCTGGACCTTTATTAGTAATGGAAACTTGTGTAGTGTACAAATTTTGACACAAATTGCAGCAATCGAGTACAAAGGGTGTTTAAGTCCCTTAATTGCCACCATGATGCATCATGTGCTGGCAGCCTCGTAGCATTAAGAGAAATTTGCTTGCAAGATTGCAGGTTCAGGTCTAAATAGAAACCAGGACTCCATATTATCACTTGGTTGTCCTTGTTGGCACAGACATTCCTTACGCCTGACCTCATATATTATCTTCCTATGCACCTGTCCTCCAGGTGTCAGATAGACAATATACAGCGAAAGTACCAGGAATAACCACACGAGTGAGTATGAGAACGAGAACTTGGTAAAACTTTGAGGTGAAAGTGACAAAACAGCCCAGAGCCAATTTCCCTACATGCCACTGACCTGTCCATGTTGCTGATCTGGTTGTGCAGAGCCAGGAAGGACACTGGGGACTCGATGGCTTCACGGCTCTTAGCACACAGCCTGACGACCTTCAGTCCAGTCTTGTCAATCTTCTCAGTCAACTGATCCACGGCAATGTTACTGGGAGCACACACCAGGACTGGTCTGCATACAAACGCACATACACACCATAGAGTTAGGACAGGAAAAGTGACGTAAAAACACAGTTGGGGGAATAAAAAACTCTTTAAGTATGGAACTCTAAAACTCTTTGCGTCTCACCCGTTGCCTTGTCGGGACAGGTGGTAGACAATAGTGGCAGAGGTGACAGTCTTCCCAGTGCCAGGAGGACCCTGGATGAGACTGAGAGGCCTCTGCAGCACCGTCTTCACAGCGTACACCTGGATATACATAGCAACAAACAGCTCAGGTTAACTTTTGCAAATATAGATCCAAATCCCATATTTAAAAACAGATAACATGTCCTGCCTGTTTTAATAAAAGCTTGCACACAAACTTCCATTTGTTTTACAAATCTAGTAAAACTGGCTGAACCATACTCAAACTCTGATGTGCGTGAGAAATCACATTATAAAAGGGTATCTCAAATAACACAATTTGATTGGTTCATAGCTGTGATATAATAACCACATACCACAGCTATGACGTCTAATCCCGTTGCACAATTTATTATCACTGAGAAATAAAGACGTCCCCTCTGCCTTTCCCCGAAGCTGTGATATAATCACAACGTACCGCGGCCTGTCATGAGCTGCTGCTTCAGTAAACGAGACAACTCAACTCAGATTTTTTCCTGCTGTAATGTCTTGAAGGCATAAGAAAAAAAAAAGAAAGACACAACAACAAGAGCAATCACAGGGTCTGTGTTTCGTGAGGTCTGACCTGTGAGTGATTGAGGTCGGGCAGGCCCTGGGCAGTGAAGCGCTTTGGCAGCTGGCACTTGATGGTTACATCCTCGACCTCGTGGCCCAACAGCTTGTGGTAGATGTAACCAGACACGGAGGTCTCGTCCACCGCAAACGTCTTCAGGGCGCTCTGCATCCTGCAGCAACACCAATCGGAGTCATTATCACTTATTTATCAGTGAACCTTTGACCTTACCAAGAGGGTTCATTTGGGCTGACATCTTTTCTTTACAAATGATAAAGATGGCGAATTTACAACAAAAAACAAAACAATGCAAACATTTCAGTTCATGGGGGGTTTAGGTGAGAAAATGACATGTACACATTACATGTAATGTGGAGTAATATGGTGAGTTAAGAGCAGTAAATGTTCCCCATCACATTGGGGATTTGGGGGTATACAATTTCAGCCTACCTGTCGAAGGACGTGGACTTCCACACAAAGTCCACCTGGAAGTTGTGGGGGATTTCCACAGGTGCTCCAACACTGCTCCGCAGCTCAATGGCAATTTCATCCCCATAGTCTTTAAACACATGCGGTTAAGGAAGTGAACAATATGTTGTCTATAGTAGTCTAGTTTTATAGTTGATACTATAGAGTGCCACTTGGGACTAGTGCCAGTGTAATGAGCCAGACACTGTAATGCAATTGATGATGAAACTGCTAACAGTGTGAAGGATACTGTCAGGGACTTTGATGACATGACCGATGCCCTTCCACAGCGGGGCCAGGTCCCCCTTGTACCGCAGGCAGATCTCATCACCTTGCATCAGCCGCATATCTGGGATGGATATAAGGACACAAGTTAAACACCCTTCTATGCTCAGGATGACCCACAAATAAACTAAGGAGGATGGGCTATGTTAATAAACAAAATGATACAATACCGTGCGCGCACAAAGACCCACTACAAAAACAGAGGCAAGAACAAAACCAAGCACACATGCCACCAAAATATGCAGGGTAGGGGGATTTTGCGTGCAATTCTCAGGACTGAATGGGGATGGGTGGGGCTCTATCTGTACCACAGAACCACTGGGAGGAAGTCAAACTCAGAGAATTACCACCTGAATCCGTCTTGGGCAGTGTGAAATAGGCAATCCGCTTTTTATTCAGCCCCAGGTCCCACCTGACTGTAATATTGTCTTGGGTCTGCAAAAGAAAAAAAAACATAAATATAAAATCAACTCATAATTAAGAGGTCAAAAGCATTATAGCTGCAGAAGGGGAAGAGCATCATGATGTGCTTCATAGGAATAAAATCCCCCATACTGGGTTTCTGAACAAGGTTTTATGTCATGTGAAAACTGTTCTACATAAAAACAACCATAGACATTCAAGGAAGAAAAACACCACTCTGTGATTCACAAAGTTTCCTAATTAGAAGTGCAATTCCGTTACCTGGGACTCCTTAAGCTTCTTGTCGTAGTCGGCCTCCAGTTTGACCAAAGGACCGAAGATGTTTTGGTACTGGTAGGCGTCCTCATAGCGCAGCAGCACATGCTGGGGCTCCTCGTCCACTCCAGGCTTCTCCAGGTCTTCCAAGGTGGCAGTGGGGTTGTCCTGAGAGGAAAACGGAGTCAAAGCAAACATCGATTCAAAGTACATCACACATCCTATCAAAAACTCTTATTCCACACGCAGTTTCCACTTCATAGTGTTAGATGCCTTTTAAAGCCACAGGTGGTTTCCAAGCCCTGTAAACAGCCACCACTTACAAACCTTTAGTTTGTGCTTACCACTTAAAAGGTTACAAACTTCTGCTCACAAACTTGCTCTGAACATATAACCCTGGAGAAAAAGTACCTTCCATAGCTCCTCCAACTTGTTGATCTGCTGGGCGGTGATCTGACGGGCCCGAAGCTGCTCCTGCTCCGATGGGATCTTTACTAACCAGGACAGAAAGCAGCGGTCCTGGATCAGTGGTTGCCACTGTGAGCTGTCCCAGTTGATGTCCTTCAGGCTACTCTGGCTGGCACAGGGCTGCCTGCATGTAGATACAAGGTTCATACAGACAGAAACTTAGCTTAAGCGTTTTGTTTTTGTGTCAACTTTAGAAGTTGATCTCTCCGGGTACTTCTTGCTGCATGTCCATGTGGCCACAGGAAGGGTTAAATTAATTGCCACAGCGATAAAAGGTTCATCAGCGTTTTAAGGTAGATTGATATATTTCAAATGAGATATATGATCAGACAATACAGTTTATATCGATCAGAGTGTTTTTTTTTGGCAATATAAGTTGTTATATGCAATTCAAAAGGCAGCAAAAGTACATTAATCCAGTAAAAAACACTAAATATTATATGCATTAATTTGCACTCTTTTCTTAACACATTTTTTAAATGTCTATTCAGGTTACGTTAATTCTCTTGACTTCATAAACAAATCTTTGTCTTGATTATCTATCTCACGGGGGAAATCTTTTTCTTGCCATAAACCTAAATGTTGGCTTGGTGCAGCCCTAGAACAAACTTCCTGTTTCAAAGCAGGAATTTACATATTTAGCTTTAAGTTCATGCTCCAGAGAAGCTTATGACTGCCCAACATTGTCAATGCTGTCCTCAAGGACACCTTTGACAGAAGATACTGGATTTGTGGACACGTGGTACAGGACGGTGTGTCTATGTATAAAGCCGCACTGACCTGCAGAGTAGAACCACCACGGAGTCGGCCTTGGCGGGGATGAAGCCCAGGAGGAAGACGTTGCGACAGCCACAGTTGTAACACTCCAACACCGTCTCGCCCAGCGGCCCATCTTTGTGCAGCGTCACCTCTTTGCATTTGGCTCTCACCAAGTGGTTCACAATGTGACTGGAAGGCAAACAATTGAGAAAATAATCAGAAACACTTTGATCTCAGTGACATTTGTCCTGGTAGCATTTTTGCAGAAATCTATTGATAGTTCTCATAAAAACACATATTGACCCACAGTACAAGACAAAATACACCACTTCATAGTTTCAAACATGAAATGATTTCTACCCAAATTGCAACGCTTGATAAATGTCAACAGCTGACAGGACATCACATGATTTCCTACCAATGCAACCTCAATGAAAAACCCTACATTATACAGATCTCTCTTTTCACATTCACCATCGTATTGGCAAAAGTCTGGCTGATTGTGATGTGAATGATAATGGTAGAAAACTCCACATTTATTGTAATGTTGTTTATTTTTATAAATATATAAAAGTTTAAGTGTGGTGTTTACATTTGAGTAGCTTTATGTTCAGGTGACTACGAGCAGACCACATACCTGCCGGATGTGTTACCACGTCCATTACAGAACCACTTCTTGCTGGTATTGCAGTACACCACGCACGCTGGATCGTGAATACCACAGTAGCTGAAAAACAACAACGTAACAAAGCAGCATCTGAATTATTGCAGCATTTAGACAAAAAGAAGAAGTGAAAAAGAGAGAGTACATGTTTAACCAAAAGCAAGGCCATGCCAAACAGGCTGAATCGCAGAGGAAGTACACACGATATAAAGTGTGAGGGGTATGCATATTGTATCTAACATGTTATGTGTTTTTCAATTAAACATCAATAGTAAACATGTTTTCACATAAATGTTCGTGGGATCACGCTCGATCCATACATGCAGGACTCTTACGTAATCCCAGTTACATTTCTATTACTCAATTGTTTGAAAAGAAAAACTTTTTTGACGCTTAACAACTAAAAGGTGCCAGGGACTACACGACAAAAGCACTATAAATACATTAATGTATAGTCAATAAGAAAACAACAACACTAATGTACTGTAATCACTTCCTCTGGGATGTACCGACATCCTGACATGGTGTCAGTGTACCTGCATGCGTGCAGAGGCAGGTCTTTGGTGTAGTACGAGTCTTCTTCATCTTCCTCAAAGTTGAGCTCGGCCAACAGCTGGCTGGCTTTGGCGACGGAGTCATCCACTCCACCGTTGTGAAGACCCTCATCAGGACCATTAACCTGTAGCACAACACACGCTTTACCAAACAAACTCGATGCTAACGATTAGCAGCTAGCGGCTAAGACACAGACTGTTGACACACTGTCAATGATTGTGACTCGTATGTGTGGTCAGTAAAGTTACACCAGTGTGTCTGCTTTGTGTTAAACAGTCCAACACAGACGTACTAAAACACCTAACATTACTTTAGGAGTTTAGTTCACGGGCTTACCAGGTAGCAGCGAGCTAGCTGTTACAGCTAAAGCTAGCTTACGTGAAGCTAGATCCAATAATAGCGCGCTAGCATGCAGCGCTGGGTGAGCTAACCTAGCTAACTGCCGCTAACGACGGTAAACCGCGCTTTATTGTGTCTTCCTGTACGATTGAAAGCCACATACCTGGCTGTCCAGCTGGCTCTGGGTTTGGCCTTGAGTTTGCGTCTGGCTGGGAAGGGTGAAGTCAGTGAAGTCGTATTCGGAGCCCTGGGTGTCCGCTCCGAGCAACTCCGTTTCCTCGGTGTCTAAGAAGGTGAGGGTCTGGGAGCTCGGCCCGTACGCCTCCACACTCATCTCGACTCTCAACTTTCGCTTTACTGAACGCTTTCCGGTGTTCGTCTCAAGATGAACAAAATCCTACGGTATTTGTTTTTTTTTTATTATAGAAAACTACTACAGAGTCCGACGCTTGGATTCGGAGTTTGAACCAAAACAAAAATGGAACCGATCAGAACCTCGAAAGCTCCAGCAGGTCCAACAGCGACGGTGACGGTGACGGACTTCCCTGCGCCGCTCAACGCGTGACGTCCGCACCGTAGAGCCGATCATCAACGAGGACGGAGCTCTCACTCTGACCTTATTCCCGGGTATCAAAGCGCAACTGTGGGCCTCTGCAGTGCACATGGGGACTACAGTGGGGGGAAGTAACTAAGTACATTTACTCAAAGACCTCCATATATATAAAGAAGGCCACACATAAGTGGTGCAAAATCTCTAATTATTTATTAATTTGCAATTATTGATGTTACCAAAAACCTAGTAATACACACTCCATTTGGCTTGGTTGGTAAATCAGCCTTGTGACACAAACGTACTGAAAAC
>CALSBV010011200.1:1559464-1576709 GCA_943590825.1 Bovichtus diacanthus | reverse complement strand
TTGGCTTGGTTGGTAAATCAGCCTTGTGACACAAACGTACTGAAAACATGGTTAGATTTCCTTCAATGTGACATTTTGACAAAGAGGCTTAGCAATAGAAATATTGTTTATCACAGTGAATGCTGTAGAAACACATTTGTATATTGCCAAAAAAAAAAAAAAACTGATCAAGCTATTGGTCTATAGATCATTTTCAGTGTGGGGATTACAATATGTTCAGGCTGTGAGGGATTCTGTTTAAATAAATATATGTTATTAAGGAGGGGGGTATCTGCAACACTTGTGTTTCTGTATCCAAAATTAATTTCCCAGTGATGGAAGTAGTACTTAGATATTTTCCTCAAGTAGCAATACAACAGTGTAGAAATACTACACAAGTAAAATGCATTAACTTGTTGGTTTTAAAGTACAGCATTTGGCTCCAAAATGTAGTTGAGTAGAAGTGTAAAGTTAGATTGCCTAGAAATACTCAAGTAAAGTAAAGTAACCGAGAGCTGACACCTGCTTAGGCAGGTTTTATATCATTTCCCTTACTCCCAAACAAATATGTTCATTCTTTGCATACTAAGTACTAAAACAGCATACTATTAATACATAAGACATACTGTTTCCTCTTCTACATTTCGTGATGCAAAATTGCAGACGCTAACCACAAGATCAGATGTCATACCAATTATTTATGAAACAGTGGTTCTTCTCAGCAACATCTATGATCTTTGATAGGCCTTTTATGTCACAGCTACCAGCTTTATATTACACAGTTGACAAGTAAATTACAAGCTTTTAATAGGTATAACTAATGAGTAGTGGAAAAAACAGAGTTGTAATCATAGACACAAAGGCATTACTTGTAATCCTTTAATTCTCTTTATTTCAAAGCCTTTCCTTTTAAAAGCCAATATATCTTAGTGTAACAGTGCTTTGTTAATGTCAGAAGTAGAAGACACCTCTCAGAGGATTCTCCCTATACAGAGAAACTCACAATAAAATCACAGAGCCATAATGTTATTGTACAACAGAGCACACAGTGATAAAAAAGTATTTTTGAGGTAGCCACACATCGGACTGGACAGCATCAGTAATATATCTTTGAACTGACCCGCTGAGTATTTTTAAGGCCTTTTCATAACACACATAAACAACAGCAAGGCACAGGGTCAGAGGTCACCTCATATGTAAACTTGAGGCTTTCACTTTTGTGAGGAACATTTTAGAGGCAGCTCCTCCACGTCCCTTTCACTTCTCGGCACTCACAAAGCCACACGGTAAAATATCAGCACCTGCAAACTCAGAACTAAAACCTGCCCGTCGCTTTAACAAGTTCATAAGACATTTTTTTTTAAATCACACAGCCAAGATTTAAGTTGAACGACCAAAGTTAAAATTCAGGTCTGAGAAGAAGTTCAGGTCTGTTCAGCTCAGTGCTCCAGGATGCTACTTCGTGGTACAAACCATGGTGCTGAATATCAATTAAAATGACACACACGCCGCTGAAAAACATGCCAATTTACTTAAACTCAACTTGCTTAGTTGATGAAAAAAAATATTTCATTAAAAACTCAATGAAAGGCCATGGGACTGCTGCAACGCTAAGCACAGTGTTAGTTTCCTAAGACTACCTAAGAAAGTTTACAACAGACAAATATATTTTCTGTGGATACACAGGGTGCTGAAGCAGAGTGCAGGCCATTCAATGCGTAAAAGTTCTACTGCAACTGAAGCTGTGTTAGGTGACATGTGCTGCTCTGACGACTCAGCTGGTCTACACAGTGAAACTGAAGATAATCCAATAAAAAAAGCTATAAAATATAATGTTTACACCTGGGAGAGGCACCGTGACAAACAGAGGGAAGGAATCTGCTGCCGTTTGTTTAACAGGTCAGAACAAACCAGAGCGCAGGAAAGTAAAGAACGAGCCCAGTAAAGTAAAGAAAAACTCACCTACAAAGCATACATCACATGCATAATAATTATAATTATTGAGGGGGCAAAAAAAGATCAAAAAATGAATGCGTGTATACCTGAAAGCTACATATTTCAAGGTAAAGTGACTGAAAAAAATATACTAAATGCAAGAATTCACATGGCTATAATTGCTGTCCGTATTCCAGATTAAGTAAAAACAAAATAAAGAAAGTGCTACAGAAATAAAATTACAGGCCCAACTCTGACTGAACCGAGAGTCCAACTTCATCAAATCAAATCTCAGGTAAAATAAGCAGCTATATCTGATTCAATGAAGGGAACAATGGAAAGCTTTTGATCAAGGAATAACAATTAGCGCTGCACAAAAAAGAAAAACTTGAGTTTTCGCAAGTTTTGTCTTGAAATGTTGCAAATTGTTTAAAACGATTTGTGTAGGTATTTAAGATAACAAGTGAGAAACTCATTATATTAACTGAACAAGAGAGATCTACTATTATTAAAAAAGAACATTAATGGATAAACAAATTAGATTGTACACCAGATTTTGTGTAGTACACAACTTCAAGACACAGCTCCCTCAGAGGAAATTGTTTAATTCAATCTGAACATTTCTGCGGTAATAATCGCATTGCTCAATATTTTCTAATTGTGCAGCTATAATAGAATTGGCTGGTGGATTTGGGGGTTTTCTGTCAGAATTGGGCCGACAAAACTGGGGGGAATATGAGCTGGAACCAACCCGTTCCCTGATTAAATAACCTTTGTAAAAGAAGGCAAAA
Source organism: Bovichtus diacanthus (assembly GCA_943590825.1). Lineage (NCBI taxonomy): Eukaryota > Metazoa > Chordata > Actinopteri > Perciformes > Bovichtidae > Bovichtus > Bovichtus diacanthus. The sequence continues at coordinate 1,574,004 of CALSBV010011200.1, read as the reverse complement.
TAACAACTTCTTATAAAGAAAAATGACTCAAGAAAAAAATTCAACATCAAGTGTGAAACAGCACAGTTAGGCTTGAGACTCCCATTTTATATTTTCTCACCATCGGGAGACATTAAAACATAACTGACTCAGGACGAGAAAAAAGGAAGCAAAAACCTAAGACAAAGAGAAACAAACGCTGGAAACATGCGATACACTGAAGTTTTCATTCTGTCCAAGTAAAGACAACCAGAACAAAAAAAAAAAGAGAAGAAGTTTGGCTACTTGTGGTTAAGTGCAAATTCTCTTTTGTGGTGAGGGCCGGAGAGGCTGGTTGGCATCTGGAGGTCACTTAGTGGAAGTGCTGCTGGCAGTGGATTTTCTCTTCGGCCTGGTTTATAAGCTCCAGCATCTCCTGGATGATGGCCTGCAGCGCACGGCCCAGGTCTTCCCCGCTGTAAGGCTTTCCGAGAGGAGGCACGTGAACAAAGGCAGAGCGACCATGGCTCAGGTACAGAGACGTGTAGTAGGTGAAATCACATAGATACCTGTTAGGGAAGAAAGCAAAGCATCAAATGACTGCAAGTCTCTGCAAAACTACAACACGGATCAGCCGTACACGTCATTTTCTGCAACTAGGGGCCTCTCAAAAACAATAATAACAACAAAAGATGGAGTTTGGTGGCGTCCTGGAGTAAGGTGGGATCATGCGAGTTTGCCACCGTTGCAGTCATTGCAATCAGCTTCTCTAGGTTAGGATTCCTTCAGTGTTCATCGTTCAGGAGGTTTTTACCGGGAGCTGAATTATCCGCAGATGTCTCTCCTCTCAAATACGTTAACTGATCGTTAAAAATCAGTGTTTCTCCGACGCTGTTTGGCCGCACTGTATGTTTGCTCAGCTTGTTTGTCTGGTAACTTAAGATCCAAATGTCCGATGACAAAAATCCTTAATTCGGTTCAATTATATAGTTAAAAACGACCAAGATCTAAACAGTGTATCGTAAAAATTTGGCTAAAATTGAATTAAATTTTTTTTAACGACGCTCATACGTCGCTCATACGTCACCAATACAGGCGAGCAAACGAAACAGACCTTCATTCAAATGACAGATTTCTTTACTTTTCTTTAATAGTTGGAAACATTTAGGATAATGTAAGAACAAAGCTCAACATTTATAACCTAGGTCTAGTCGTTTTTAGACATTTTAATGCAGAAATGTTACATCTTCAATGTCATAATTTTTAATATCATATATTGATGTTGTTACTACAGCCTGAATAATATCTCAGCATGGCTGATTCTAGCTTCTCACAGATACATCAGTATCAGCACATTCTTGCACGGACACTGACAGTTTTCTTTCAGATACACCCATCTAAAACCAATGCAGTCTGATTCAACAGTCCTGCAATAAACTCTATTTTCATGAAGGTTAGAATGTTCAGGTCCGATTTCAACAGACTGGATAGATTTGACTTCCTATTAAGCAATAGTTCATACTTTTACACATAATTTCACTTCAGCTGTCAGTCAAACTGTATACAAAAATGCACCTCAAAATGCAGAGTAAATATTGTGCATGGCGTGTGTGTGTTTAACAAAGTGGCGAGAATGTGTGTTCATGGCTCTGTCCCTCAGGAGCTGAAGCAAAACAAAATATTTATTCTAACTGTAAAAAAATTTGACTAAATAATTACCTTCCAGCGTCTTTGGAGACAGACACAGCTACTCCCAGTCCCGAGGCGCTCACTCTCTTACAGACTGATTCCATGTCAATAACTGAGTTGATACAGTCCGGGCCTCCCACAATGCAACACTGTGAATCAGGACAGAAGCTGCTGTTGTCCAGGCCCTTGTAGCCGTGATTTCTGCCACACTTCTCCAACGTGACAGTGGTGGCCATACCTGAGACTCCAACGTGAACTATCAACTGGCAAAGAAAGGAAGCGATTAAAAACACAAGTCAGAATTCATAAGCACAAATGAATCACAATATATCTGTGGCAGCTCCTCTCTGCTTGCTCGAACCTGAGGCGTCTAAAAAAGGAGCAGAAACGCTGCTATGTTGGACACAAAACACAGACCTGAACCCAAGAACTACTGAGGCAGAGCCGATATGGACCCCATCAAACTGAAGTATTAATTTTCCCATTTTTAACGCCCTCATAGAAAGCTTTTGTCTGAGCCACACTCAAGCCAGTAATGTGTTGCATAATTTGATAATTGAATGCAATTCAATTGAACGCAGTACACGTTTGTTTTTATCTGATTGCAGATTCAATTAGACTTTTCATTTGCTCACAAGACCTGAAACCTGGGGCAACACAACCAGACCTAACCTGGAGCTGAGGCAGAGCTGTTGTACTGCAGTGTTAACAGTGGAATAATGTGGAGAGCTCACTGCACATTCTCCTCTTACCAGTGGATGATGCTTCTTCCATAATGAAGGAACCAAACTCTGGACTGTCTGGTACTCTACAGGAACCTCGGACACATGCAGGTCCACTTCACTGCCCAGTCCCAGCTTCTTCAGCTCCTGACAGGACAAACAAAAACAGAAACGTTTTTATCCCGAGCATCTTACAAAGCTAGTAGATGGACCCTTGAGTTTAGTGTTAATAAACATTTTATGAAACTGTAGTAGATAACCTTGATGAATAAAATGTTTTCCTTTATTGTAGAATAGCAACAGCAAGCATATATTTAATACGTTTTCCCTTCTTAAACTGTGTATTTGGTAAATATGTCCTTACATTTGCATGTTGTCAGCTAAAGGGTGCTATAGCAAAATATATATTATATAAGTTTATAAGAGAAAGTACGCATTTCTACTTGACTGCAGCGGGCTTTATCAACATTCTACTTCTAACTTGACCCGTAACATTAACGCAAATATTTAAATTATTGTTTCTCTTTTAACTGTGAACATTTGCACATTCCTTGGTTAATATTTTGCATATTACTCTTCATTTTTTAACACTGCACAGCTCTTTTCATTAAAAAAAAGAAGATATATTTCAATTTTTTCTCCTCATTTGTACATTTATTTTAGATTTATGATTCTTGACTTTCGCAGTACTTGTTTTTTGTAATGCAAAAAAGCCCAGAAATTATTATTATTTTTTTTAAATACCAAAAACTGTTTTGACTGATAAAAAAAAAAACAGAACTCAGAACCAATGATAAAAACCTAAGGCCAAATGTTTCTGTGAATTGCTATTTAACTAAATCTGGTACATTTTGAAAATCGAGCAGGTAAATGTCAGCCCTGTTTTGCGTTCTCTTAGTGAACAGATGTCTCTCACTTGTAAAAGATGCAATCATACATATTATAAGTAAGATAAATCTGTGTCAAATTCACAGCCAATTGACTAACACCTCCCCCAATCTCCCTGCAGGACAAATAGCCCTGGACACTGACCCCCGCTTGTATTGAAAAGAGGCTTGTTTGACCATGTCTGTGACCCCGCCACAAAGCGGCCTTTTGTTTGCCTTTAATATCCTTATCAAGTCCGTCTAGACACCCTGACAACCAGCGTCATCCCCCACATGCAGTTTCTCCAGCAGGACGCAGGGAGCCTCCGACATGCTGCTGCACGGTGTGAAGCCGGCCGCTTACTATCAGAGCATCATGTAACTGCCGCAAAAACAGGCTCCACATGAGAAAGTCACACCTACTCTTATATTATTACATTCACGACGACTTATGATGAAGACTATTTATGCAGACTGTCAGGCCTGGGCTAAAAACACGATAAGCTTTATTAAGTTGGTGTGCCATATAAGAGGTGATCAATGGTGATGTTTTCAGTCCAGAATGAATATAAAGCATTGTGGAAAGCTTAAGGACTTGTTAAAACTGGTTTTACTATATTCAACCACATCAAACACTAAGTCAAGAAAGTACATTTTATTACGTTTTTTTTAATTAATTGTATTTAATTAAAAACATATCAATTCTGGTTTAAATCTCAACACCTGATCATACCGATTTTTGTTTGATTCATTTTAACATCACATAAAATAAATAATGAATATGTGCATTAAACATTGCGTGCGGTAAAACATACTTGTACTGCTATCCAGCTGGCGTTGACCGTGTGCTCTCCAAATGGCCCAAAACCTGCAAAACACATACATTATTTTGGTTGCTGGACTGACTTTACATTATGTTAACGTCTATGGAGTCAACAAAACTAAGCATGTGCACATAATGATTAACTCTGGAGAAGCAGATATCGAATGCAGTGTAACTTCCAAAAGGCTATTTTAAGTCTTACTGTACCTTCTGTGTTGTTGTTGTTATGGCTTAAATAGAGATCATTTAAAATATTTTATCATACGACTGCTAGATACGGTCAAAAATGTTTTTGCGATTACTTTGCTGAATATTGCATTTGTAAAATAAACTGTGAAAAGTAAAACAGACATAAACTTCCAAAATACTTGATTTTCAGAAAACCTAAAACACTCCTATAAAACAAATTTAAATGTCTACAGTTTTCCTTGAGTTAGCTAAATTAAAATCAACCACTATCACTAAAAGTCCCTCCATGCATCACTCCATATGACGTATAAAATCTCAGCAGCAGCCTATGTATATTCACTCAGGCTTGTTTATGTAGGGATCTATAACTGATCCCCTTCCACCACCCTTCCTAGGGTCAGTGGGTCCCTGGGGGTTGGGTGGAGGGTGGAGGGGGATCAGTCTGTCTGACAGGCTGCTGAAAAGGAGCAGAGTGAGGGGCCGACAGCTGCCAGCCAGGCCGCTATTGTGAAGGTGCTGTTCCCAGGCAATCTACACGTCTTGTATCAGCTGGGACTGCGAGCTTCTGCACCCCTTTGTGTCTGAAAAGTCTCTGCTTCTGTTATCCTCCACAGATTCAACGCTCAAGTCTGTAGCTCGTGCATTTAGAAAATATTATATTTAAGTGGCTGTAAGTCAATTTTAATGTCTTTTTTTTTTTTTATCCTGAGTAATATGTAAATATTCACTGATATAGTAATATTACTGTAATCATTACTTGGGATTTTTCTTATGTAATTAATAGTGCTGCAAAATATTTTTCCCTAAAATGAAACATGCAAAGCATACAGCTGGAAATAACAGTTCTCGTCCAGACTTTCACATTATAATGCAAAGCAATGTGATTAAATCTTAAATAAAATAGATTTAACTTCTATACAGTAGGATATACATACTGGAAAAAAATCATTGGTTGGTTATTAGGTTATGTACTTTTCTCCACCATGTCTGCCGAGGCCTGGTGTTGAGAACTGTTGTGAAACACAAAACCACGAAGAAGAAACACTCGGGGACTATTTTCTTTAACAGAAAAGTTGAAAATGTTTCCACTATCACTACAAAACACCTCCCTATGAGTCCCACAACATACAACATATTAAAGTATATTAAAGTAAAGGGTAACATCAACAAAAATCTTATACATTTCTCGTCTACTATTCAGCGAACACATATTAAAAGTGACAGCTAATAACTCCAGCTTTGATATCACGATGATAATAATCACTGGAGATAACTTTTACATTATTATTGTACCTCAGAAGGACAGCCACATCCCTATCATTAACCTGTCTTTGCAAAGGAGGTGCAACAAATGCAAAATCTGCAGAGATTATACCGAAATGTTGTGTTAATGTATGTTTATCGTCATATTGGTTGATGTGGCCCGAGAAGAAAGACAGGAAACAACAACAAAAAGATAATTTCCACTATCCCCTAGCTTATCAGTAGCACTAATTCTATTGTACTATATACTACATATATATACACATAACATAGTTGTATACCACTGATACGTACTTACATATAACTGTAAGCAAAACGTTTCTTTAAACTACCAAACGCCGCGGAGGGAATCTGCCTGACGCCATTACCGTTTGCAGCTGTCATCTCCACAACTTTTCCGCCACTTCACCCCGATGTTCAAGTCCGCCGACACACACGACAACAACGGCCGGAAAAAGAAGACAAACCTGTAACGACCACAGTCCGTTTACTGTTGTCCATCTCCCGTCCTGTCGCAGAGGATCCGTTGCCGTTATTTTTCCGGTCTTTATTTTTGAACCAGGACCGTACAGAGAGACTCTCTCCACAGCTGACGGCTCCGTCTGCCAGACACAAAACAACCGGCCCTGTGCTGCAGGCTGCGTGAGACGTGACGTGATTACGTCACAAATGACGCTGATTCACGTTGCGGGGCTGAAAACTGCTCCAGCAAATTGCATGACATTACATGACATTACAGCTCATTTAGCTTACAATAAGTGCAATCACGAGGATACAACTCCGAACTGCAAGAATATTGCAAGTACATTAGCTTCAAACTGAAAGAAATATTTGACACAATTGTGCATACATTTGATCCCACCAACAAATGTGCCTCTAAATGTGTTGTTTTCAATAACAGATGTGTAAAAATTAAGAAACAACTTATCATCAGTTTTATGAATATGAGTACACAATATGATTCTGGAGAAACATTAGGAATGTCAATTTATTAAGTTTACTGGAGGCATTGTACATTAAGAGGCATTGTACATTCATAAAGCCAAGTTCTCGAGGTTTATCGGTTTGAACCTTTCAGGGTTGAATTTAGGAAGAACTTTGAGTCTATCCAAATCATAAACAATAGAAAATGTGCTCATATAGTTAAGATGCTACATGGATTTTTTTTTTAAGAAATTCGATTTTTTTTTTTTGCCTACCTATTATTTTATATTATTTAATTCCATTTTTCCCCTCTTTTTATTTATTCTTTGTATTTATTTTGACTATATTACTCTATGTAATGCTTCTATGTTGAATGTATTATGCTATTGAGAGCAGAGTAATGTCTGTTATGTAAGCCTTATTTCATTATGTTTCTTGATGAATTTTTCTGTTCTGTTTTATTCCTACGTGTTGTAAGACGGGGCTCAAAAGTGCACAACAAATAAATAAATAAAGTGTGCAATAAATTGAAAATAATTAAATATTTAACTAAATCTAATGAACTACATACTGAATTAAATATCCACCAGAAGATTTTAATAATAAATAATGAGGAATAAAAAAGTGAAAATACAGTATGAGAAAATTACTGAGAGACAACAACAGTGTTGTTGACAACAACTCAGATGTAGCTTCAAAGCAAGTTTTGTCACCCTTACATTTTTTTGTCTATGGTTTATTCTGCATGAGGATTTCCACAATTTTTTTTTCTTCATTTGTCAGGAAAGTTGAAAATCTTTTTACTATAAATACATGATCTCATGTATCTCATCTAATCTTATCTTATTTTTTTTTTTTTATGTTTCTATATATATTTGTATAAAACATTTTGCACTATTTGAACATTTTAGAATCTCATACTGTCTCCTACTGTGTATTCCAACTGTTGCACAACAATTTCCCTCGGGATAAATACAGTTCTATCTTATCTTATTTTATCTTACATAATCACTCCTAATGAGTCCTACAAAATAGCACAGCATGGCAAATATCGTTTATTATTTGTGGAGCACACATTAAAGTGGCAACTATAACTTTGATAGCATGACGATAATAACTAAATATAAATATAATACAGGCGTTTCAGTGACTGTTGTTGACCACAGGGGGCAGCATATTATAATACAGCCATCATTACACACCGTGGCGCCGGAAACCCACAGAAGAAGACGAAGAAGAAGACGAAGAAGAAGAGTAGGTGGTAAACCCGTGTCAGAGAAGGGACAAGACAGCAAGTGAGACACAAAATCATAAAGATATATCGTCACAATGGTAAGTATTTCAGTTTTCTGTTCGGATAAGACGTTGATAGTTGTCTTTTAGATTTTCAGATGCACGCTCGCTACTCAGCTAACTGTGTTAGCAGCGCCGGGTCACTTATAGCTCGCTGTGCTAGCTAAGTTAAGTTAGCTAACGTTACTGTGGCTAAATTAAACTTAATTGACACACACGGGTTGTTTTGAAATGAGTGCAGACCTAACATACAGCTACGGAGAATCACTATAGCGTGCTAAAGTAGGGATATAAGCTTAATAAACTTAAAAATAGTAGTTTGTTGTTGCCTTGCATAGCGGGAAATATGGCGAGTTAGCGTGAGGCTGAACACAGGATGAATAGTTTGAAACCTATTAATGTAAATAGTTGTGGAGTTTATAATGGAGACGCTTCACACATGTCTTTACTAGAAGACTGTATAGGTTTACACTTGAATGTGGTTTCCACAAAATGAAATAATAGACATATCACCAAATATGAACTATAATATAACGTGCAATACAAATTAAATTAGTAACCTCTATTCGATTATGGTAATGTATTGAATTGTAAGTCTATCAAACAACACATGAAAACACTGAAATGTACTAATCCTATATTGACACTGAAAGCACAAAATATAAAGTATTCTTGGATATTAATTGATACACATAACCTCCTATACAGCCAGAAAGGCAACCTTTATCCCACATATCCATCAAACTAGCAGGCAAAACTACATTAGACTCAAACTAATGAAATTGAGCGGGTGTCTGAAATCTATGTGAATTGTAAGCCTTCTCAAAAACATGGAAACCTTTTCTGAACTTTTTTGAAAATGCATACCATTAGAAGTTTCAAATTTCAGATCCCCCCCGCACCTTTCACCAAACACACTGCTGGTTGAATAATGGGTTCTCCAGTGTATCCGGCAGCTTATAGTAGCTATGTTTGTCCCTGTGCGGAAACTGTTTAATCAGGTAACTGAATACTGTTGATGGCCGGTGAATTCCTGCATGTGATCTGTTTTTCTGTCATTTTGCAGCTTCCACTATCTCTGCTGAAGACTGCCCAGAACCATCCTATGGTGAGGAGACACTGAAGTCTTTCTGCTGTCATGAGCTTTATGTTCGCACTGTAGATGGGGCGTCAACTTTACATAGTGTACTTATCTGTATATTAATTAATTAGCATGTAAACTGTTAAATAATTATAAGTAAAGTGTATTTCAGGGTGTCTGATTTATAAAAAGAAAAAGTGATCAGTGAAAAATGTCTTGCATACTGAAAGCAGTCAAGATCATCTAAAAGTTCCTGATTTTTGTGTTGTAAACATTCTTCGCTGTTTCATTTTCAGGTTAAATTAGTTGAATATGACTTTAATAACTACATCTGATCTTTACTACCTTCTGAACTTTCAAATTTGAAGTTCAGTTTGTCTGTCTTTGCCTGTGTTTTGCATTCTGTGTAGCCTATCATTGCTGTGTCTTTTTTTGTTGTTGTTGTGTTATACCACGAGAGAACTGGTGCTCAAGCTTCTGTCATCCATCCTGCATTGTGTCAACAAGACTCTAAAGCAGCTGGCTTTTGTGTGTCCTTTCTCTCCTCAGCTGGTGGAGCTGAAGAACGGAGAGACGTACAACGGTCATCTGGTCAGCTGTGACAACTGGATGAACATCAACCTGAGAGAAGTCATCTGCACCTCAAGGGTAAAGCTGAGCTCTGGTTTCACATCCTTAACGTCACAAAAACTGTAGACTCAGTGCTTCTTACTGTAAGGAAGGAAAAGTAGAAGGTGTCCTGCTGTAGATTAGATGCGTCTCCCTGAAATGCATTGACACCCCCACTCTATTCTAACAGGATGGAGATAAGTTCTGGAGGATGCCTGAGTGCTACATCAGAGGAAGCACCATCAAGTACCTGCGGATCCCCGATGAGATCATCGACATGGTGAAGGAGGAGGTGGTGTCCAAGGGCCGCGGACGTGGAGGCACCCAGCAGAACAAACAGCAGGGCAAAGGCAGAGGAGGTGGAGTCGGTCGAGGTGAGTGGAGACACTCCCTGATGCAGCGACGTTTGTTTGTGCCTGCGGTCATAATATGAATATTGGCATGACAGTTTAATGCGGTTTGCAAACAATATAAAGTCCACATACTTTCAGGATCATCAAGAGTTTTGCCCAAAACATTTGTAAATAAAATCTCAAAGGCCTTTTTTGTATATAAGCACTGTCGGGTATAAACCATGCGAGTAAGAAAATGTTTTCCACAAATTATATAACTGTAAAAATGCATTATTTATTTCTGAAACGATGTGAACTGTTTCACCAGACAGTAGTTGTATATTTTTCTTTTAGTCTGCATCGCCACACTTTTTTTGTAGTCCCACATTTCAGCCGCTGAAAGAGATGCTTTGAATCGTTATCTGCCTCGTAAAATATGTGAAAGACACGATTCGCCAATAAAACCCTTATGAAAAATTTTAATCTCAAAGGTCAAAGAGGCTGCAACATTTAAAAAAAATGTTGTGATTTCATGTTATCATGAACTGGGATAGTGGCTTACATAAAACAATATAGCATGCCCTCATTGTACAATTTTATTAATGTGTTTTTGTTAACTTTGGTTCCTGAAGTGTTGTCACAATAGCTTAAAGTGAATCTCAAATTGGATGACTTAACCTTTTATTAAAAAAAAAAAGAAGAATACAAAAAAAAAAAAAAAACCTAGCAAACAGATATTTTGGGGGACAGAATGGAAATCTATCCTGACAATAAATATCACAGTTACCAAAAATGAATGAACAATCCTCTCTTTCTCATGCTCTTTTTTTTTTTTTCTCGCGGTAGGTCTGTTTGGCGGTCGTGGCAGAGGAATGTCTGGTCCTGGTCGGGGCCAGCAGCAGCAGCTGCAGCTACAGCTGCAGCAGCAGGATAAGAAACCTGGCAAACCACAGGGAATGAAGAACCAGCACTGACGGACGACATTACACCCTCAACAACACATCCTGTCATTCAGAGCGATTTCTCCTTCAGTACATGAAGATAAAAGTAACTCCCTGGTCTTTCTTTCTGCTGTGATGTTTGTTAGGACTGACCGTTGCAGAAATCACACCGGGAGACGTTAAGAGAAGCTGTGCTTGTGCACTGAATTTTGTTTTTTTTTTAGCATAAATCATTTAGTAAGTTGGTATTAACATTGTCTCTTAGTATGACCATATACCAGTGTATCAGTCAGAGCTGACTTCTTTAGTATCATTACAACTTTGCAAGAACTTTTTGTATCATAAATCACATTATGTACCTAAAAACAGATTTCCATCAGTTGGTACACTGGAAAGAGGTTTTTAGTTTTTCTTTTTGTCAGCTTGTCTCCCCGGGTGCAGTTTTCATGGTAAAGAAACTGCCCAGCCCCAACTTCTGTTGCACGAATATTTTTTTTTTAACTTGCTCCTCATTTTTGTGATGTTCTATAGTTTGTCTGCCGTCTACAGCAGGTGGACCAGCAGACCGGCAGTCGAGGGGACGATAATTCAGTCCTTGACAATGAACACTTTTGTTAAAGTATTTGTAAGGTGACACGTTATGATCATTAGGATTTTCAGTAAAAAAAAAAAAAAAAAGACTCTCATATTATGTCTGAAATGGATAAGTCCGTGCGTCATGTTGCTTGGGTTTCATTTTATTTTTGTAACGAAAGACGATGTTGTAATTTATTTACATGAGAACATAAGAATAAAACAACTTTTGTTAAAAGCGCTCATTTATTTAGAGCAATGTTCGTGTCTAATTGTTCTGTTAGTCAAAACAAACTGGAATAAAATTACAATATTTTACTGCTGCACATCCACATCCCTTGGATAAGTGTGTCCTTTAAATGATACAGATTGTAATTTGTGGGATTTTAAATCCATAAAGCAGCAGAACTGGAATGAATAAAAAAAAATGCCACAAATTTTTCAGCAAATTTGTGGTTGCGGCAGTTCGTACACAAAGACGTTCATATCTTAATTGGGAGTGTAAATTTTTTATTTAGTAGCATAAATCTTAAAGTTTTGAAAAAGCACATTAACCTGTAAAGTTGAACCAGATGCTCATCTGTCATTAATTACACAATAAAAGACAATTATTGAAAGCTTTACTGATGCATTTTTCAAAGACGAACAGCAGATCAACAGTTTTTTTCTTAAATCAGACTGGAATTCAAAGTCACTTTTATTCAATGTTTTGCCCATACTATATTAACCAAAAGAAAATCAAAACTCTAAACTTTCACTGTGACATGTCTCAGGCCACGTGTGCATATAAATTGATTCATTGACTAGTTACACAAATGTTATCATTTACAAATGTAAGAAAGTAGAAATATGAACGTTTACTGCTTGGAGATGTGCACTTTAAAAAGGTTACTTGCTTTCACCTCGGCCAAGTATGTAAGCAGATTTGAATCTTCTCTTTGGGATCTGGAGCCTTATAACACATGTATTATTTAAAAAAAATTTTAAAAAGTTCTTACGTTAATACAAGACTTAAAAAGTTCAGAGGTGTTTTGCTTTTGATTTCCTGAAACTGGAAGAGTGCACCTATATCCATCAAACATCCCTGTCGTCACATTTTGGAGTCTATGACCCAAAACATGACCAGACGGAACAAAAAAACATAAATCAGATAACAATTACACGTAAAACGTCAGCTATATGCACTTAAATGTCTAAGAAATGTAAAAATATGTGATATATGTAAAATGTGAAGTATATTTCTTCTGTATTTATTTATTTTACCACCATGCAGATTAGTTAGATTCTGGTGGTCAATAGTAAAATACTGAGTAATCCTGAATCAGATAATATAAAACAGTTACACAGTATAAGCTTTTAAAGTCACACATCTACATTTTCCTCAGTAGACCTTGACATTTTCTTCAATTGAGGCTCAGACAGTAATTCTTCAAATGATTTCTGGCTCGTGGTAACAATAAAACTGTATATTCATGCAGTGTTTACTCAAATGCAATCAGTTTGTAAATGCTTCATTGATTTTAAAAGCCTTAAGGTAATTCTTCAGTCTTTCATACATAATTATCACAGAAAAATCTATAAAACCCGGAAACCAAAGTAAAAAAGGCAAATCTAAGTTCTTTGGTTTTGAGAATGTGATTAACTTGATAAACTCAAATCTCTAGAGTCATCCACTCCATCCCTCCATCATCCAGTCCAGTTTGGCCGTGACGGCACACTTCCAGGTCTCCACAATCTGGGACATCAGTAGATTTTCAGGAAACTTTTCCTCCATGTAAAGAGGCACTTCCACTTGTTTACGGTCCATGTGGGCAGACAGCGTCTCTTTCACACTGAGCACAAGAGAAAGGTGTGTGTGATCCACGCATGCAGGAACGCTAAGAACTGCATTAACATTCAGCACCAATGTCACGGTACTTTTTATTAACGTCCTGCAACTATGTTTTTCATTACTGTACATTTACACAGGGCTGTGTTTGATAAGAGCCAACATATGTTTTTTTAAAAATACAAAGCTTTTCTCTCTGCTATATAGCGTGAAGACAAAGCAATTCCAGTATGTAAAAGAAAATTGAACATAAATATTGTGAATTATTGAAATGCGGGCCATTCTCAAGGAAGCATTAAAAGAGTACTTAATGCAGTTAATTGTAAGAACAAACAATAAATAGTAAATCAGCACTTCCTTGTTGAAACACACAAGGTAAATATGTACGGTATATATGCCATAAGTACGAAGAAGAGGATGCTGCCAGGGATCCTGACTGACTACACTTCAGATGTTATTCACAATTACCTCCATTATTCCCCTGCATCGCTTTAATATCTTCACCATATTTAATATCTGCACTGTATTTAATATGTGCGCATATTATCTTATCTTTGTTGTAGACACTGTCACTGTTGTATACATATATATGTGTTTTAAACATATTGTATTTTTATTTAAAGCAAAGGGGACAATGCACAATGTTGAGTATGTGACGAATCAAAACTTGCAAAACTGAGTGAAATATTCAAACCCTAGACTCCATGTTTTTTATTCCAAATAATAAGATATTGCAAAAGTATTAAGCTTAAGATGTGACGTGAGTTTGAACAATGTTTGGAGGCTCAGTATGAGTTTAATCCACAACTTTCCAGGGCTATTGGGGGGGAACAGTTGCATTAAGATTTAGTTTCACAGGTTTACCTCCAGGAGGGTTTGTAGGCATCGGTGGCCCTCAGGCGGCCCAGATTCAGCAGGACGAACTCGTGCATCTCAAGCAGCATCTGGTCCACGTTTCCTCCGGACACGAAGCCTTTCAGCTCAATCTTGTCTTCCTCCGTCAGCGGCATCAGGTACTCCGATGGATACCCCGAAAAGGGCTCCTTTTGTTTTTTTAGAAAGATGGAGTAGTGTCAAATTACAGTGTGTATTCTGAGTTCTGACAATAGAATGAATGAATGAGACAAACAGGTGTGGTGCTCTGGAACATTGTGATGGGACATGATAGCATGAGGCACGGTGCTGATGCCAAGGTGTTGTTTTTAGGGATTTTCTAGTCAGTGCTCTTGTTTTACATTTAAATCAGGCCCGGAAACGCCGCCAGCGCAGCACTTACCCTCTTTAGACGCAGCGTGTTTTCAGACCTGAGGGAGGAGAGGAGTTGCCACAGAGCAACACAGTGTGTGAGGTTGCATTTGCCCAGAGCCTGAAGAAACAACACAGCAGAGTAAAGAGGCCGTCTATACAGTCTGAAAGCACTTCATACAGTCTGAAAACACTTCATACAGT
>CALSBV010011200.1:1506368-1529464 GCA_943590825.1 Bovichtus diacanthus | reverse complement strand
TTCTGATTCTGATAACCTTTTTTTTTTCCTATTGTACTTTGAAATGTCAACAGCCCTTTACCAATACAACAGGAACTGCGCTTTACTGTCAAACCTGAAATAACTTCTATCTGGTTCTTCCACTTCACATGAGGATATTTTAAAGTTAGAGACAGTCTAAAGCTAACTTTACAAAAGTTTAAGTGTAGGTAGAGATGGCATAGACCTTATCCCAAGAAAACGATGTAAATGTACCCAGAAAAGTAAGGCATATTTCCAAAAGCAGTTTACAGTGCTACAATGTTTTGCCGTGAAACTTTTCCTTTAGCATTTGATAGAATAGTAAAAAAAAAACAGTTTTACCTCAGTGAAGAAGAAGTCGGACTGTTCCCGCTGCTGTGTGTGGTAGACAATGTAGTCTCCCAAAGAACTGTGCATTTCCTCTTTGACATATTTTTTCAGTAAAAGTTCTCTTTCCTCATCAGGCAGTCTGGATTTGTCCAAACGAACAACAGAGTCTGGAGTGGCACAGTTGAGCAGGATGTCTTTGGCTTTGTCCAAAATGGTGTTTGCATCTTTTTCAACACTTTGATTCTCCGTCACTTGCAGGACCACAGAGGAGCATGTGTCTGAGTGGTAGCCGATGAAGACATCGCTTGGAACATATCGCTTTTTCGTGGGTTGTTGACCATTTGAGGATACAAAATTATCAACCCATTTCTGTATTTGAATGGAAATGTCCTTCTGCTCATTTCTGAGAACAGTGTTGATGTCAAGGTAGTGTTTCTCCAACCTGTTAATCAGTGGGATTGGAAACTGCTTGTAGACCACCTCTTTCTCTTCAATGACAATGAGCTTGAAGTTTTTGTGGACTCTGCATTTCACACGATGTGTTCCTAATCCAAGATCAACATACTTTTGACCCCCTAGGGTCACATAGTATTGGTTGAGAGCATCATACAGACTTTCGTACAGATTCTGAAGGTTAAGAAGCACAACGGTCTGTCCGGTCTCCATGCAAACCTTGACACGATTGATGTTCCTACAAATCTGCGTGTACTCCTGATCCTTTGGGAAACTAGACCCAAAGATGATCTCTGGATGGATTTGGTGAGGCAAGAATATCTGTTGGAGAATCTGAAGAGCTGCATAGTTTTTTGTGAGGATTAAAAGGTAACGACTTTCATCCACTTGGCCAGCAGGAGAGATGCTTTGCTCAACCAAATCCAAGGTTGAAATGCTGGCATTGGCAAAGTCATCTCTGAGTTCTTTGGCAAATATGCCCATCACATCCACATCATCTTTTCCGCTGAAGTTTCTCAGGACTGCTTTGGTGATCTGATCTGCATTGGGACTCTTATTGCTGATTTTGGTAATTGAAAATATCATCTTTATCAGACTGTAGAAATCCCGCAGACCAAAGAAACCCTTGCCTTCTTCACATACTGTCATATATGCTTTTGCAAAAGACTCAAAGAGGTGTTTGATCTTTTCAAGAACCTTTTCTTCAGACGAGCATATGCCTTTAGCACTTTTGATGAGCTCTACCTGGTTTGGATCTCCACGGGACACAAATATTCCACGATTCATCTTGGCAGGGTCCAGTGCCCAGTTTGAAATTCCAATGAACCCAACCCTTTTATGAGGTTGTGGCTCATCATCGACACAGCCCTCTTCCAGTAATGGGTGCAACGTTTTCAGTGGCATTTTGCGGGAATCTTCAGCCAATCCAATCTCGTCAAGAACAACTACTGAGCTGTATTCATCCAAGTTTTTGCTTTCCTGAAAGCGGGCACACTGTTTGAATGTGTTGATGATTCCTTCAGGAGTTGAATGAGGGCTGCACTGGAAAGACACCAGATGTATCTGCTTCAGCCTCTTGTAGAGTTCAGAATGTGAGGAAGGGCCCTGCATTGCGTCCGCAACAAGGGTTTTGGACAGTGATTTGGAGCTCCCTGGTTTCCCAACAATAAACAAGGGAATTCTTAACTCAACACAGATCACCATCATGAAGAAGTTCTCTTTCAATGCCTCATTTCTGGCTATTGTCTTACCCATGGGTACACCATGGAGTAGGAGGTCATGCATGAGTCGAATTTCCTGCAGTACTCTCTTTGTGTTGTATTCACAAGGAAGCAACTGGCTGATAGTTTTCTGATATGGTATTTTGTCCTCCAAGCAAGACTGATAGCACACTCCAATGGCCATCAAGAGTGACCAGATCACTCGGTCACTAGCAGGTGAAAAAGATGGCATCTTTGTGTTTTTTTTCCTCTGATGTAACTCTTGAAGGAATGCTCTCAGTTTCTCATCAAACATGGGGTGATTCTTGTGGAACCACACAAACACATGCATACAACGTTCGACATCCCTCAGACTGACGAAGCTGCATTCATCTCTCCTCTCCCTCATGAACTTTTGTGATGACGACAACACCTGCGTTATAGTTTGAACATAACTGCTCTCAATCGAGTTGGCTTTCGCTTGTCTTTGCACTATTTGTTTGATGTACATTTGCTCTGTTGAGTCATTCAGCTGTCCAAAGTCCCAAACAAGAGGAATCATGCTGGGTGGCAACACATTAACACGATACACAAGCTGACGGAGAGGGATGGAGCCAAGTCTGTCTTCAGTCTCCTCAGCCCTGACCCGGTAGCCCAATCCAGATGCCTCTAACCTTTCGATCATCTTGTCTGTGTGCTTCCTGTAGGGGTTGCATGCGGCAACAATCTGTAGTCCTATTTGAGAGCCAAGTTGTTGTCCATGCACAGAGTTGTCACAAATAACCTCCTTGATACTGCTGATGGCATCTGTGGTGTTTGCCTCATCAAAGAAAAGAATTGAGTCAAATTTATCCTTCTCTTTGTTGGTCCTTGCAAGAGTTTCTGCTTCATTCACTTTCTCGTATATCATTTTTGATGTAGTTCCTCCATGAACCTTGACCAGTTTCATGTTTTCTGCCGGTGCTCCACACCGTCTCAATTCAGACATAAACTTTATGAGCCTCGTCTTACCACACCCTGTTTCACCCATTAGGATGACTGGGATGCCACACCTGAATCGCATATGGATTGCCATCATTTTGAGAATGTTATCAATGGTCAGTTCGTATGTTTCATCAGGATCTGTTGGCCACTTGACGCCAAGCACTCTGCACAGATGCTCAATCTTGTCAGCTCGAGGAAGCTTCTCAAAGTCCATATTAAAAGGGACTCCCTGAGCTCCTAAGCCATTGTACAGCTCTTCAGTCATGATGTTTGTCTTTATCACTTCGCTCGTCAAGGGATTTATGGCATCAACCCCATTCTGGTCATTGAGCACCAGGTGAAACCCAATGAAAGTCATGGACATGTGGTCATCATTAAAAAAGATGTATGGATGT
Organism: Bovichtus diacanthus; assembly: GCA_943590825.1. Taxonomy (NCBI): domain Eukaryota; kingdom Metazoa; phylum Chordata; class Actinopteri; order Perciformes; family Bovichtidae; genus Bovichtus; species Bovichtus diacanthus. Next base: position 1,526,103 of record CALSBV010011200.1, on the reverse strand, counting down.
GGCTCGGATTCCCACCTTTTTCTAATGAGGAATGGGGCTAAGTCTCTTTCATTAAGCCCATCAATGTCAATTTGTAGCCTCCCTGGGCTCTGGTCAGTGATGCATAGTGATGAAGTTGCAAAGTCTTTGGACATCAAGATCATGAACTCAACCACAAAGGTTTTGAACCCACGAAGAGTGTCTCCAACTAACTCAACTTTGCAGAAGTCTGAATTCTCACAGTCTTGCAACTGAAGATCAAGGAACCAGACAAAGTTACGTAGCTCTGCCCATGACGGATCTATTATACCACAGTAGATTAAGAGTATCTGAAGACACTTTGCATGAGTTCCTTCAATGCCCTGGTAAGTGAAGTTATCAAGATCGTTATTGTTGTGAAAACGTGTGAGGTACTGGTATGGTCTTTGATAAGCTTCACTCCTGAAACATTCGTCATCCATGAGGGGGTCGTCACTCTCCATGTCAGTGTTTTCCGTAACCTCTTTTGGTGGACGACAAAACACCTTCGGGAAAACGTCTGAGAATGCAAAGTTTTCCTTTTGTCCCTAAAAATATACAAATAAATATATTTTAGTTTATAATAAATCATTCAAGCCTATCCTCTGTTTCACTAAAATGTTACAACTCTCTCTCCTACTAGCTACTAATTGCAGCTACTGCCATGACCTCAAGAACATATTTAGCCAATCATCATCGTCCTGCCTGCAAAACAAAATGCTAGGATTCTTACAGGATGTTGTTTTTTGTATCTTCATTGCAAAGCACACAGGTGAAATTTAGTTATTTCAGAATCTGTTATCAAAACATTTCACAGGACAAGGTCCAACAATATCAATAATTAAAGGAAAACAATGAAATAGTGTGGTACGATTTCAAGTTGAACAATGCACAAACAGTAAATCTCAACATACAGATCTGGGGTCAAATCTGGGCTGATGATTTGTGGATTCCAGTAACTCAATGATGTACAAGTGTTTGTGGCTGCAGTGCCACATCTGTCCATCGGAGTCCATCAGGTACCGCAAAAAGAATAGCTTGAATAGGAATTCATTCAAGCCTTTTTGCACCTGCGTATGATAATTTGCATTATTAGAAACAATCTTATCGATATTGGAATGGGCACATTTTGACAAAAAAACAACAAAAAGAACAAGAACTTTCATTATCGTGGTAATATTAACATTGCTTACCGAGGATGTAACATCAAAGTGAAACACCTTGAGATCTTTTTGTGTTGGTGTGTCATACAACGACTGGATAATCTTGTGGTCATCAACATCACGTTCATTCAGTCGGATGCACTTCTTAAATGCAGTTTCTTGTTGAACACGTCCCTCCAGCTTTTCATACAATCTTTGGACATACAAAGACTTACCTAAAAAACGGGGGAATAACCAAAAATCATTTGGCTGACTGAAATCACGGCATCGATAATAATATAGTGGAATATGTTTCAGATGTATTTCTAGGTAGCAAGAATATTTGTTGTTTTGTTATTCCCAAAGGTTAAGGGTTATTTTCAATATTAGAGGTATTTTCCTATGAGTAATATTGTTGAAATACTTAAATATTCCAAAACTGTTGACACAGTTTAACAAATTGTGCATTACATGTAGATATTTATAGATGCAAAGATTTTGATCTCTATCAGAACATATTCTCTATATGTACTTTATATGTACGTACGTTGCATAATCATAGAAAGTTCTATTATTTCTTTGGCTTCGTTGATGATCTATCTTCAAATATCCTTTACATAACACTGGCACAAAGAGTGAATTAGTGATATGAGAAGAAAAACTATTGTACATGTAGGACTCACCTACTCCTGCACGTTGGGAAGCAACAATGCCGACAGAATGGCCACCCCTGAACGTAGCGTTCTTGTGATCAGAGGGGACAGTGTAATGCCTGGACAAGTACTTCTGGATCTTTTCCAATGGCTCTTGTGGCACAAAGTCTCTTTTGTACTGACTGAATGCAGTAGGAATGTATGTGTGCTCCCTGTCAGAGCTGCAAAAGATCACAAGCCTGTAATTATGTCTGAACAGGGAGTGCAGTTTCTGAAAACACTTCTCCATTGCACAGCTAACGTCATAGGTTAGTTGGTCTGCCCAAAGCATTGTATAAATCTTCTGGCCGATGTCACCTGGTGTGAGACATCGCCTCAGGAAAAGCTCTACTTGCTCATAAGATGTTGCAGGGGTGCACAAGAGAACCTCATCATAACTCGGCAGTGGCTCATAGTCACTGGTCATGTACAAGCAGATACTTGAAGTCAGGACCTCGTGTTGTGGGCAGATTATGAGGTTTGGTTGGTCTAAGAGGCCTTTTGGGAGAATTCTTCTGAGGGAATTGTCTTTTGCCTCTGAGAGCCCTAGTTCTTCCCATTCATTTTCACTTTGGCTTTCTTCTTGTTTTGCAGTCATCCTTTCCAACAGACCCCCTAAACTCCTTATGTCCAAAATGTCATGGAAAAATATTGCCTCATTCTTCATGTAGGCATTCCACAACTCTTCCAGTTCTTTCAAACCAACAGTCTGGTCTGCCTTGTCTGCTGGATCATCGGCTGTGAAAGGGATCTCATCCACTGAAGACATATTGCTGTTTTCCTGCTGAAGAAAGTGACTTTTAAAGTGAGTAGCTTCATTACTCCTTTTGCCAGGCTCAAACTGGTTGTGAAACCTTCTCCATGTGCTCCAGACATCTGATGTTGTGCAGTTTGGTTTGATGAAAGAGAGCATCATCAAAGCTTTTTCCTCTATGTCTGCATTCACATTTGATGGAGTCACAACACTGCACAGGTAGAATATTTGTTCTGCTGTGAAGTAGTTTAAGTAGTAGTGATCAGATCTCTGTGTGTCCATGAAGTTTCGCCAGTCATCAAGAAACAACTCCATCTTCTTGGACAGTGCTGTGAGTTGTTCCACTAGACTTCCATACACTTGGATACAATGCAGGGTCTTGCAAAAGTTGATTTCCATAACGATACATGGGCCACTCTGAGTTTGGCAATAAATCTTAGCTTCCCAACACCTGAAGAGTGGGTTCCCTGCAGCATAAAGATCTACAAATGCTTTGGCAAGTCTTTGGACATTGTCAAACACCTGAATATGAAAAAGATAAAGTGAGATTACAGGCAATGTAAAAAAACAACAACATACATCCATTAATGTACAGGACGGCAAACTTAAACTATAAATTATCACAAAATCACAAGAATGAACAATTAATATAAAATACCTCAGCAAAGTGTTCCACTTCACTGTTGTTTTGTTCCCCTCTTCCAGACATGAGCATAAGCTTATTTTGCAACTCTGTCAGGTCCTCGTAGGAGCATGCCGTGCTTTTCTCATGTCCCTCTTGAATGTGCAGCATCAGGGAAGCATCTAAAGAGAGCTAAAAAGGGAAACATCAATATGATACATTACTACTGTTAAACATTTTAAAGTAAAAACCTACTCAAAGCTAATTATCTGAGCTGTAAGAGTTCGCATATAAAAATGCTGTCATGAGGTTTTCTTTTTCAAGTAGTCCTGCATTCATTTCATGTGGTACATTTAGCGTACCTTTTTCTTGTATTGGGCCTTAATGGTGTACAACCCTCTCTCATTGATGGATGTAGCCAGCGACAGAGATGAACGTTCAACAGATCCGTGGCTTTCCTTCACCGTCTTTAACCATTCCAGATGACGTGCTGTGTCCCGCTGAAACCAGACACCAAACAAAAGAATTCTGAATGTAATTCTAAAGCAAAGTAAAGTAGTAGCCATTTAATTATTTGATGGAATTGGATAAAATAATACTTGGCCTGCATAGCAAACTAGTTAGGTAGCTCCCCTCAGAGGATACAACTTTCCCCAAAAGGGAATTTGGCCGTCATTCCTAATTGACAACATCCCTAAACGATACCTCACAATTAGTGGGGGAAATATGGAAGAAACCTCAGGGAGAGACTGAGGAGGATCCTCTTATATAGTATATATAATATATATATATATACATATAGAGGATCCTCTCCCAGGACGGACAGACGTGCAATAGGTGACGTGTGTACAGAACAAATAACATAGTTAAAAATACAACATAGACAATCTATGCGACAGAAAATATGATAGATCGTATATAAAAAGATGGATCCAGGGGGATGTCAATAGTTCACTGGTCAACCTAATTGCTGAAATGTGTGGAAGAGGTACACTTCTAGAATCTACTTAACAATGAAGTCCATTGAAGCAACACTGATCCTAGTGGTCTCAAGTGGAACCATATCATTTGTTTAATAATTTCATTAAGATTTTGGAGAGATATTCCTTGTTTCAACCTTGACCGACCAAACTTTATGTAGATGAATTAATCTTCATTTTCACTTTCAAATGGTCTGGTTTAGACAATATGACAACTTAGTTATTTTTGATTGCTTGTTGTTTGATCTTTGAGGTTGGAATCTAGTTAGAGTACGTGGGTAACATAAACAGGTTGAATCTTACCAGCTTCGTTGGTATGTTTCTGTCATTTTCAAGTGCCTTCCACAATTTTGACAATGACTCTCTGAAGGCCTGAAAATCAGAGTCCTGCTTCAGTCCATACAATATGGAAGAGTAACCAAGGACGGCGTCGTGAAAACAGGCCACTCGATCGATGTCGAGGTCATTTTCTCCAGCGGAGATGGATGCCAGGTCAACAAACACCTTCAGCTCATTGATATCTGCAATTACACATTTCCTTAGGCAGGTACAAATCGTTGTGCTTAACACTCGGTAACAAAAAGATGGTGGCGACCGTACCTTCAAGCGCTTCTTTAACCCACAGGACAAACTCTCGGCTCCGACTGAGTTCCCGAAGACATTCCAGATTATAACTTGTAATGTCCATCAGAATCTTTTTGGCCGTCAGGAAGGTGTCATCTATGTAATTCAGGCTGTTTTTCTTAAAGTCAGCTTGATTCTGAAAAAAAAAAAATTTAAAGTATGAAAGTGTATTATTCATGATTCCAGTTTAGCTAGCTCTATAAAAGCCTATTTGACATAAAAGATTATAACTACAGGAAGTTCATTTTCTCCAACTCTTAAGATCTAGGATGGTGGGGGAATGTACGATGAAAGTCAATCACATTTAATCTACATAATAAATGTGTACACTGGAATAGCTAATTACTTTAGTATACTAGCAGTATACTCTTATATGTCTATGTGCATCTAGAAAATATATTTTCCACAGCTGAATACAGGTACAAGTAAATCTCATAGACGCTCTCTTATCAATGGTGTTTCAAGACCTTTTTCAAGGACATATCTGCTCTTTAAATTGTTGGAAAACGTACCATTTGCAACAATTTCTCCAGTATTTTGAAGTCTCCTTCTGGACATATTGTGTTCCTGATGTCCATGATGATTTCGGCAGATTCCATTGAAAGATCTAGATCATGGTACTGTTGAATCTGCTTAATCCTCTCCGCGATCCATCTTCTGTCATCAGATGGATTTGTTCTGCACATGATGTCTAAATCTTTCTGCAAGTCTTCGTACTTTTCTTTGTAGTCGTCAAAGATGAAGTCTATCTCCTCCAGTAACAGATCCCCGCTCTTCAGACCGTCATACAGCCCTTGGTACGTGCTGTAGCAGATCTGGAATATTTTGCTGTAGATCAGGTCGAGAGTGTAGATTTCTTCATTTCCATCGATTTGTTCGGCGTCATCTGTATCCTGTCGGTCTCTTGACAACTCTTCCACTTGATTCGTCCAGCACATTTTGAAGATTGCACTGTCTTTAATGGCCAGCAGTTCTGAAGCCATTTGACGGGTGCTATCACAAAGGTTGAAATAAGTGACCTTCCCAACTGCAGAAGAGGTCTCTCCATCAAGAGTGTGAGCATTCATGAAATCATTCAGATTCATCATCTCAATGTTCTCATGAAGTTTTTTGTCCAACCCCTTGAAGTCAACTGTGGATTAAAATATACTGTATTATTAAGAATGTACGTAGATGAACAGGGCTTCAATTGTTCTCTGAGTCCGAAACAATATCATAATCCAAGATATGAAAAGAACCAATTCACAGGTCCCTTTCAATGTAAAGAAGGAGCAACTTCCAGCAGCCCTGCACAGGAACCACAGACTTAAAACCTGTGTGATTCTATTTCATGGGATAAAAAGTACCCACGTGGTTAAAACAACCACCTTACTGTCAGGTGAGGTGAGTTTAATGATGGCTTCTCTCTGCGAACCCTAAATCACTGAAACACTGACTGATCAGTGTCATCATAGGGGTGACAAACTATTTTGTCTTTTTTGGAAAAACGTCTTTCCCACTTTGAAATTACACACAAATTCACAGAAATCCCAGTTTACCACCAGCACTTAAACAAAGCATGCATATGTAGATGTGTGTGGAGCTGGAGAAAACTATTTATTTTCAAGAATAAACTAAGCTAAACAACAATTCGCTATTAGCCGAACTAGCGCAGTTTGTGTAAAACATAATGGTGGTGGATTTGAGACTGCAGGGCAGATTGAGATGTCGCTTTTCTACACGTTTACATGTTTATGCTTGTCGAGCAAGTGTATTGATAAAGTCTTGGCTTTTTACTATACTTACAGTAACAAGTGTAGTTGTTTGTCTTGAATTTTCTTCACTCCACACACAGTTCACTATGGACAGCCTGACTGGAGAACTCACACCCGTTTTGAGGTGGTTCCACATCGTATTAACTGGTATATTTTGACTTCACACACGAGAGCAGGCTACTTCCTACACAGAATGCGCTGCCCATCCCCCTGCAGCTGGGGACCCCTCAGGTCAACAGTATCAGGTCCCGTTCGTTAGATGTTTTGTGTTTGTACTTCCTGTTTTATTTTGTTAACTCCATGTTCCCTCTTGTGTCTGTTTCTACTTCCTGTCCCCAGCTGTCTCCACTCTGTTCGTTAGTGTCTCCACCTGTGTCTCGTTGTCCCCTCCCACTTCCTGGTGTATAGAGTCTGTGTGTTGTTTGTCCCTTGTTGCCAGTTCGTCTTTGTCATTTATGTCAAGAGTTCCAGCGTTTATCCTGTTTCCTGTGTTCCTGATTTCCCCGGTTTCCTCAATCCTGTTTTGTTGTACTGTTCCAAACAGCCTGGTTAAGCTATGGGTCTCCCTACATCCTTCGGTTCTTGCTGCATCAGTGAACGACACCTACATATCTACATATACAGAATAGAAAATACAAACTCCTCCCAACAGTCTGTAGTTCAAACCAGCACCAGCAGAACATGATTGTGGCGTCAGTGTGCAGCGGGCCGTGGTCTTCGTTAGTACCTTCCCTAAATAAGTGCTTCAATGCTTTATGCCAAGTCAGATCCCAACATTTGAATTGTCCCCTTTTGAGACCTCGACCCTTCAGATTTTTATCATTTGGATCAAGAGTCAGTGACTGTTAAGTGCATGCAAACAAATAAATTCTGCAAAAATAACAATGGAAGCTATGATAATAAACTGCACATAGCATAACACTAGGTTTCTAAATTAAACTTGAACCGTAAGCATTTTTCTTTGCTCTGTGTGCTGATGCTGAATACCTTTGACATGTTGTGGAAGCTCCTGGCAGATGAGTAGAAGACCCCTGACCAGCTCCTTCTCACTATACACAGCTTCTGCTTCCTCTTTTCTTAGTCTCAGCAATCTTGTCATGTTTCTGTCATCTTTACAACGACCATCATCACAGAGGTTATCTAGAGGAACACAAGCACAAAAGTGACTTTCAACTGTGAGTCTCAGCAAATAATAACGTCCAAAGGAATTGTAACGTGCCGCCCTAATGGTGCTGACAGAAACACACATCACACACAGAGAACATGAAGACAAAGCTTCAAAGCAGTGGGGACCGTGCCCTCACCAAGGATCATCTAACTACAAAGCGAGGAATCTTTGCCTGTCTGTGGGTATGAATGTCCTTCGTATTTCTCAAGAACTATTCATCAAATCCACTTCACTCTTGGCGGGTGTATTGCTGAGGACATAAGTGTCGACGCAAATAGCGCTTTTTGGTGCATTCTGAGATTGCAATGCAAAGAGAAAACAACATCTTGCAACATCCCCCCCCCCCTATCAACATCATCGTCGCATTTCAAATGATTTTAATCACAATGTATAACGACAGGCAAGGTAGGCCACAGGCAGGACACGCTGGCATTTAAGTAAAATTACCAAAATATACGCATCAAAAGTACAAATAGTAAAAGTACTCATTAATGCAGAATGAAACCATATCAGAATAATATTGATGCATTAATGTGTTCGTCGCTTTAATGTTGCAGCTCATAAAAGGTGGAACTAATTTAACTCTAGTGACGCGCTATAAGTGCACGGGCAAAGTGCACGTAGATAGACAGGCAGGTAGACAGGCAGGTAGACAGGCAGATAGACAGGCAGGTAGACAGGCAGGTAGACAGGCAGGTAGACAGGCAGGTAGACAGGCAGGTAGACAGGCAGGTAGACAGGCAGGTAGACAGGCAGGTTGGCCGTCCAATCATTTCATTCAGGCCAAATAATCCTTCAATCATTTTATTCGTGCTGAATGAAATGATTGGACGGAATAATTTCAAGATTTTTTTTCTTTTCTTTGTCAGAGCATTTGATTTATTGATTGCTGTCGGGATGTAAAGAGTATTTCAACAAATATAACAAGAAGTATTTCTAAAGTACGATACGCACCCTAGCTTTAATCTGAATTGGCAAAGTAGCTAAATCTGTTAGAAAAATGCATTAGCCCATAGAAATTCCACAGAAATGGCTTATTGTATGATGTCTGCATGGATCGGCAGAAGGATGATCTCACTCAGCCCCTCGAAAAAAGCAGATAGCATTATTAAATACCACTAAGAGTAAGGGGGGAAATGTGCTTTCTTATAATTTGGGTGAAGTGTGTTTTACATAACGGCCTTAGCATTGATATTAGCACTTACATTCTTGTACTACTGCAATACGACATTTAATACAGTCAACCAGATGTGGCTTCCCTTCCTTTGTCGCATGCAGGCTCACGAGGACATACAGCCCCCATCTGAGTATCTCGAGTACTACCTTTGTGAAGGTTTGGTATATCGTAAGCCAATCAGACAGACAGTAGGAAAAAATTATATGTTTTTTGAACATTAAAGCATATAAATATGTTCTTGTAGAAACCTAAAAGACAAGTATGAACAGGATGAAAATGAGCATGATATGTAAGTATATAAACATTTCAGGATAAATGTGTTCTGAAAGTTGAAATTCCAATACAACTTTAGGTCAAAGGGAGTATAAATGCAACATCGAGAGAAAGAAGAAGTAAAAACAAAAAGGGGAAGAAAGTGAGAGGAATTTGAGGAGAAAGCGCAGCTGAAATAGACGGATCTTCCTACTCACCTTTCTTTAGCAAGTCAACAAATTCATGTTTTTTCTGGAGGATTTGGTTTAAAGTCTTCATTTGGATCTTTCCACTGAGGAACTTCTTTGACACAGATTTGAATGCTGAACTTGCCAAAGTCATCCTGATTTGCACATCGTCTGACAATTTGTCAATCAGTTTTCTTCTACCGCCTGTAAAACAAACGTGAATAAACTACAACAGCTGATCACAGAAAATGTTCTTTTTGCTTTGAGACAATAATTAAATAGACTGACTTGAGACAGAATAAGACCAAAACAACTTCCCTTTCTTTCTTAAGGCATTACTAAGACTATACTCTCTCACACACACACACACACACACACACACACACACACACACGTAAGAGTAACCATATGCTAGATATGAGTAAAACAAGTCATTCTCTTCACATTATAGATGATATTTAAGTATTTACCTGTCATTTGAAAAACTGTTTTGGCCATGGGATGGTTAAGAAGGTACTCAAATATCAAGTCCTCGCTTTTAATGTAATCTCCATTCTTATCTGTGGGCCATGTCTTCATCACAACAACGGACATCAGCTTCCCAAACTTTGTGATATCATGTTTCTCAAATAGCGCTGAAATATCTCTGCCAGATTTGTCCTTAAAAGAAAAGATGACAGGAACAATTAAATGATTTCGTACTCCACACTTAAGTGGCACCACACACTGATGCATTTATGCAAATTAAAATGTGTTTGTCCTTTCATGTTTTAGTAAGAAGATTGATGGAAAAAACATGTCACGCAGGTGTGTTGGAGGAGAACATACGATAGTGAAGAAAGGAGGAATTTACTAATTTAATTAAGGCTTTGATGGCAAGAGCAATGCAAGAGAATCTTTATGGTGAAGGCGAAGAATATTTCTTTCTTCCTCTACAAGGTTAAGTGTCTTGGGAGTCATTTATTACAGGTAATTATAATTACAGCCTTTTAATAGTAATGATGAGCTGTTAAAGAATTGTTATAACCATAAAATAGTTTACATCCTTCTTCACTGCTTCATAGGACGAGTTGTTTATGATAAAACACAGAAAAAAATGTCCTTAAAAACGTACATTTACTATTAAATTATACAAGAAAGCATTGATTAATAGCTTCAACACTTAGTAAAATCATACCTGACAAATAGTCGCAACCGACTCCAGTGCACATTTCTCCATCGCGGTGCATAACAATGGACTGGTGTTGCTTAGTTCTTCCATCTTGTTCGAGTATATTCCAATTTGATCCACTGGGTGTTCCTAGCACACGAGCAAACATCTTCAGCTTTGTTTCTCACGTGTGCATGTAAAGCACGTGAATATTCAAATAAAAGACATGTTAAGCATGTAAACACAAACACAAATATAGTCTTACTCGTTTTAGTTTTCCTTCAAAATCCTCCCTGAAGGTGTTTCTCCAGAAGGAAGTGTGTTCCGCGTGACTGAAGGAGAGTGAGAGTAACTGGTTCCATATCTAGAAAGAGAGACATTTTAATACTCCAGATACATCACAAGTACTGGAACAAAACAATTTTTATGTAAAACCATAACAGAGGACAACGTAAAGCATAGTTTCCCACAGATTTAGATTTTTTTTTTGTGGTGGTAGCTCTACACACACTGCACTGTGTATATGTAACATATGATTTTATTTTTATTAAAATATTTGTTAAACAGGTTATAATTCCCTCTCAAATATCTGCTTTATATTGCTGTTAAAACAAAAAAAAAACTGTATTTATTAAAATCTCTCGCCAAAAACAAAACCTTACATGGTTACATACGAACACATCATGATGACCGATACTATTTTTTACTGAGTAGAGCTTGAACGCGTCATAATGCAGCGACTTGATACCAAAGCATTGGTTCTCGTGACATCGCTGATCCACAATGATCCCACGCTGCCCATTTACTCGTTTTCACAGAGCAACAGTGCGTTATAGATATCGTAGAGTCTACGATTCTCACGGTTATGAAACAGTGATGTTATGTAAACGTGGTTATGGTTATTTCCTGCCACCCCTCGTACACCAGTTAATCCATCACGGATGTAAATACTAAAATTGGTCGCAAAATATACTTGGGGAGGCCGCCCAAGTAAAGTCTATGTGTGGGAAACAATGGGAAAGTCTATTGTTGTATACTCCTGTTTGAATTAAATACTTGACAAATTAAAAGTATTTTCTAACTTAAACTTGTGCAAAATGAACATAACACTTTCAAGTGAATTATAGAGGAAAAAATAAATAAATATAGGGCTAGCCTATATGTTATCCTAACAGGCCTGTGCTAGATAACCTCACTGATTACCTTATCATTGGATATAATAACAATAATAAAAATATATTAATAATAATACTGTTTTTAGTACAGGTTTTAGACATGCTTTGTTTACATTTAGTGTAAGTAATGGACATGTATGGTAGCGTCAAACATTCAGACCAATCCAAAATGCGTCGCTATACTTTTAATTATGACCTGTGTTATATGGGGTCGTGTGGAGTCCAACGACAGAAGTAGCCCCTCTTTTATTTACAATTATTCTTTTTTTGGTCCAAATGTTGTGCCCTCTCTCCCCATATATCGCCCAGCCCTCACATATGCATTATCTCATATTTCTGCTTACCTTCATTTCAGTGGGTACACTAAAGTCTGTACGATTCCCTTCTTTGAGCAGTTTGATTCTGAAGGTATTTCTCCGCCACTCCCTCATGGTTTCTAATGTCTCCCCGATTGACTCTTTGTGAATTCGCTCTCTTGCCTGGAACAGCAGTTAGAAGTTATTACAGATCTCTTTTTTTTTAAAAATGTATTCTGCATAAATAGAAAAACTCTTTGGAGCGTTTCTTGCTTTCATGAGTAACAACAAAATAGGGATTTTTGCAAACATGTGGAACACAAGTGTAGATAAATGTCACAAAAGTGATCAAATGTTTGCTGTAAACCAGGTATTTCAAGGCTTAATGTTGGCTTGGTACGGAGACATGAAAGTTTGGCGTGTCCGACAGACGGACAGGTGCGTCTCACCTTGGAGACGGTGTGGTCGTATGCCTTGGTGATCAGACAGACCAGATGAAGGAAGTGAAGAGGAACATCACAGCGTTCTGGGTCAGCTGTGTGACGGCAGACAGAACCAAGAAGCTTTACTGCCGTTTTCAGGCAACACTCTCCGTATTTGTCATCAAAACTATGGAGAAAATGTTTTGGGGATTATTGTTGTGTATGCATAAAGGTTGCTGTAATTTCTAGGCATTGCTGCAGAGATACTGTGCTACACTGACAGCTGCAGGTTTTTGTTTGACCTTTTACTGTGAGGTGTTTCTCTTTTGATGAGATAAGATGCCAGATCTTTCCAAGCCTGTAAAAAAAAAAAAAAAAAAAAAAACACACATAATTTGAAGACACAGCAATTGGTAGCTTTTATATAAACATACAATAACTGAACTGAATATATATATATATACTGTACATATATATTAAAGTCACTTTAAGGACACATACCTTGTAGTTGGAGGAAGTTATTCGATATTTGACACTGGACTGTAGGTAATGAAGAATGTCCAGAAGTTCCACTTGCACACTGGATGTGAAGCTTGTGAGATCATCCACACGCAGCAGAGACATCCAAGAGCGCACAAGAAGACGATCCACGTCCGTCAGGTATGCGTGGGCCTTCATGATCTGGATCCTAAAGTCAGAGCTGATTGTGGTGACCATGTGGCGAGCTCAAACATACTCAGATAAAACCATAACCTCTGGTTTGGAATGTTATTTAGGGCGACTATTATGCAAAAATTGTTTGCTTCTGTTTCTCTTTGCCGGAGAAAAACACTTACATACCTTTCATGATTGTCCTTGTTGGAATGTGCTCCTTTCCTCCAGCCTTTCCAGGAGTCAAGCTGTGGATCCATGACCGGTGGGACTGGCTCCCACGGCGCGCTCTCTCCTCTCAGCAGGTGAACCAGAGGAATGACCAAGATCCACTTGCCAATATGATTGTCTCTAGCACTGTTGCAAAGCATCTCAACAGCATCTGCAACCCTATACCAGGGGAGAAGTCTGTGTTTAATTTCATTTTATTTATGGTGAAAAAAACATTTCAAAGCCCAATATGTTTAAAAATAATAATAATATCGTAATATATATCCCTAGATTTCATTTCTACTCTTCTACTAATTTCAGGATCTTCTCAAGTCAGCTGTGTGCTAATAAAGGTGCTGTGTGTGTGTGTGTGTGTGTGTGTGTGTGTGTGTGTATAAGATTACAGAGTTTTTATACCTGGAAAAAGTTACTGTTATCATTGGTATTAACTTATTCTAATAATGGAAACACATAAGTCAAAACGTAACATTTATTCATGCTAAACTTGCACAAATACGCACTTGTTACTGCAAAGTTTTTTGTATTTATTTATAAGAATAACATCTTCAATATTCTTTTCTTGTTTCCTTTTCTAATATTTATTTCGGGAATTATAATGTTTATTGTCATTGTGATGATATGTGGTATTGGTAACTATTGTTATGAACTTAAGTTACCTCTTTCTATCGGCGAAGGGACTCGTAAATTCTTCCCAGAAAGAGGAGAAATGGTCTGGTGGCATGTTAGGCAGGCACAGGAGACTGCAAAGGTTAGAGAGTTGATCCGTCATGGCGTCGCTCAGATACTTGTTGTAAATGAGCAAACTAACAACTCCTGTACGCAGAGGCAGGAGGGATTTCGTTGTTTCGTTCTGCTTTCTGTCCTTGTGATTGAGGATTTTCTCCAGCACAAGTTTGAGCAGGATTTTCACCTATTAAAAAGCAAAGGAAGAAGGTAACTCGTCTAATACTTACATTCTGATGGCACTATTTGCTGAAATCAATTCAATTTGTGTCAGTTTTAAAGGAACCATGTGCTGTTCTAGAATAAAACCCTTGAGATTTACCTGTTTGACACCGTATGATAATTCCCACGGCCGCTCCCCGTCATGATGAAGTACAGGATGGCTGTATGTATAAAAGAACTGTTGTAGCTGTAAGAAGAAGTTGTTCATATTTGGTTCATTCCAAGTTGTAAGTAGGTCAAAAATGATATTCAGCATCTCCTTGCCAGCTATGTCTCTGCCTTTCACAACAATGTCTTTGGTCGAGGAAGTCCAGGGCCAGAAGCCCTTCTTCACTGTGGGATGGATCATATCATCATACTGGTGCCACTCCCCTTGAAAGTCCAACACAACAGAATTATTAGGGTCATTTATGTGCTTCTTTTTTGATGACTTTGCCTTAATTGAGTTTATTGTACCATTAACAACCAACACACACTTGAACTCTCCTATCAGTCCTCTTCAAAGACCAATGTGTGCATATCTATTTACAGCTTAACAAATGGACGGCAGGCTTTGACATGGTCGGACAAACCGTATGTAGAAATGGAGCGTTTGCATTGCCGAGTCACTTGCATCAGCTGATTGGCATCAACTGCTTCGCTGCTATTTAAAGACGTTACTATCTTGGCTACCAGCTGACTAGAAACATCCAATCATATCTCCACAGACATCCATGGCAGCAGCCTTTATAACCTGTTTCCTGCCGAGACTTTCACGCAGCTGCTGTTTGCTGCTGAAGCTCCCTCCTCCACCACAACTTTGTTAATGAGATAAACGTTTGTTGATGTTCAGGATCCTCATTACTGCTCAGACCCTTTCAGACCTCAACACAACTTTCTTTTAACCAAATCAAGCGGTTCATTTCTTGACATAAGCTTTTTCTGAAACAAATTTCATATTTAATGACCTCAAATGTATTTTTTGAGACATTTCTATACTGCACAATACCACTATGTCTACAATAAACTAGTAGACGTTGCTGTTGAGTGCAGAGAAGTGAATCTAAATTACCTTCATGTGTTAGAAGATCCTCTTTGATTGTCAGGCACCTGTTGACATATTGATTTCCATCTTTCTGGTAGATGGTCTCAAACATTCCCTTGTCGTCCTTATCACTGTGCTTGCAGATTAAGTATTTGTAAGGGATGCTCTCATGACGGATGTTCTTGGGAATCATAACTTGTCCTTCAACAAGATATCTCTGTTCCCCTAGAGACCTGTGACACAAAGCAATCATTGTTATTGATGGGACCAACCCACATTATTTCAAAACTAACAATCCACTCGATAGTCACGATGCTGCTCGGTGGCGAAGTTAAAAAAGTTTAAATACACACAATCACATTCAGATTTTATATTTCCCATTTTGGGGAATTGACAAAACAATTGTTCTGGTATAATTGTGAAGAATATGTTTCATACCTAGAGAAAGACAATCTCAGGCCACTTTTATCCCAATGTCCAAACAATCTTTCAGACATTAAGAAAATCTTGTCCTTTTTTGGATCCAAATGAAAATCACTGGAGGTGACAGCATGGAAGTACACAGGCATACATTCCCTGCTTGGTACGCTAAAAAAGAAAAATCAAGAACATCATTAACTTCATATGATCTTTATAAAACCAATAATGCAATGTCAAAAAAAATGGTAGCAGATAGCGTAACCCAAGACGTACGTTTGTGGTGTGGGAGGATCATCTGCTGCCACTGCTTGCCCCCCCCCCTCACCCCCCTGACTCAGAGGGACGTCCACATCTCCGTCCTGCTGTTTCTCTCCCTCTGCCAGGCGTGTGTTTGTGTTCTCATTTGATTTGTCAACAGCCTGTGAGAAAAATGTAAAAGTTGAAGAATAAACAGAAATCATAACACAATTGTTGTAATTTTAAAAGTATTATCACGTCTATAAGTACATCTTAAAGTATTTCTATAGTAAATGAAGAAAAATATTAATCGTTATAAGGTAATGGGGTTTAAGTCATTGTGGGTTAGAACTATTCTTTCGACTAATACGTACGTCTGAACGTGGATCAGCAGAACACTCATTCTGTGTATTTGAGTCGTGAAGACGTCTCTTGTCTCGGGCTGCTTGGTCTTCACGCTCAGCTCCTTTAGCAAATGCACGCTGTTCAGTGTTGATGTGAACATCCTTATCATCTGGTCTCCCAGAGAGATTTTGTGTCTCATGAGAGATTGCGTAATCTTTATCTTGTTCAGACTGCTTTTCCACTGATTCTTGAGGTATTTCCGTTGCAGGGGAGTCGGTTTCCTTTGCTGATCTTGGCACAGAGTAGGACGACTCCTTACAATGGATATCACTTGGCTTTTCAGCAGGAATTTGCAGTGCTTTAGGACTATTGTCTGTACTTATATCTGAATGCTCTGTCAGTTTATCTCTGGCATGTGTGGAGGAGGGCAATGTCGTGGAAACAGACAGGTTTGAGTGGCTTTCCGGGGCTGAAGCAGAAGGCCTCTCTTCCTCCTCACAAGTCTCTGGAACTTGTGTCTTCTTTGTGGGGACTGCTTCGGTAACTGAGAGCGTCCGGTTGGCTCCTTTTTCCGGCTCCTGTGGCGCTGCCCCGTCTCCGTCTGGCTCCAGGTCACCATGAGCCGGCTGCCCCAGAAAAGAGATTAAATACTTAGCTTGGCAGATATCAGTTTCAGACTCATAAACTTTTCTCTGAGGTAGTTTCTCTGGTGACATAGGTTACCTCATGAGGGATAAATATGGAAAAGTTAATAAAATAGGAAAAGATATGTCACAAATATGAATGTAAATACAAAGGTGTTAATAGAACTATGTGTGTATCACTGAGATTGCAGCTGCTGGTGGTGCCAACACATTCCTGCAGAGCAGAAACCTCTTCACGTTGTTGTTGAATGTTAAAGAGTATAACAATTATACCGATACAATCGCTGTTTCCTCCCCTTTTCACCTTCAGATGAGCAGCGTTTCCTTGTTCTTCTTTAACACCTTTTGGAACCTGCTCTCGATCCTCCTTGTGGTTCTTCTCCTGAGCGGTGACGGAGGCTTGACGTGCTGACGTGGCCACATCTGGTGACACATTAGTGTGATAACTAACGGCATTAAATGTGTCACTTTTAGTCTTTTATGGTACAAAACATATTTTAATTATTACATATGTAATGTAAATGTAATTATTCCATTTATTTTGCACTTTATTTATATTATTATTACACTGTAATATATATAATATAATACATAAAAATGCTTACAATAAATATGAACAACACAAAAAAAATGTATGTTTTATTCTTTCTGTGCAGCGCGGACCAGTACCGGGCCACAGACCAGTACCCGGGCCACAGACCAGTACCCGGGCCTCGGACCAGTTGGTACCGGGCCGCACAGAAAGAATAAAACATACTTTTTTTTTTAAAAACGTTAAAAAAAGTACCCGGGCCACGGACCAGTACCGGGCCACAGACCAGTACCGGGCCACAGACCAGTACCCGGGCCACGGACCAGTACCGGGCCGCGGACCAATACCGGGCAACGGACCAGTACCCGAGCCACAGACCAGTACCCGGGCCACGGACCAGTACCCGGGCCACAGGCCAGTTGGTACCGGGCCGCACAGAAAGAATAAAACATATATTTTTTTCTGTTGGTAATATTTATTGTAAACATTTTTATGTATTATATTATATATATTACAGTGTAA
The DNA here is from genome assembly GCA_943590825.1 of Bovichtus diacanthus. Lineage (NCBI taxonomy): Eukaryota > Metazoa > Chordata > Actinopteri > Perciformes > Bovichtidae > Bovichtus > Bovichtus diacanthus. The sequence continues at coordinate 1,508,159 of CALSBV010011200.1, read as the reverse complement.
TAATAATATAAATAAAGTGCAAAATATAGAATGGAATAATTACATTTACATTACATATGTAATAATTAAATATGTTCTGCACTTTATTGTGTGTTTTGTTACGCTTGTCTATATTTAGTGCTCAACAAGTGGGGAGAAAAGGTGGAGCAGCTCCACCCATTTATTGTAAATGAAGGCTAAAGTAAAATCTTGACCATCAGACATCTATAAATAGTCTCTACCATGTTAGGAAAAAGACGAGGCACAAAGTAGGTCATCTGTTACTTTCAGTTTAAGAATCATTTATTAAATTATAATGACTGGTATATAATGTCATTTGCTGTGAAAAACACTGAACTTTGATTCAGACGACTAATGCGTGTAGAGGCATATTAATTCTTATTTTCATTCTCTGGTTAAACTGTTTTATGTTTGCACATAAGAACAAAGAAAAGAAAGAAAACATGTGATATGAGTATAAGAAGTGACTTAACGTATACAGTGTATCAGTAAGTAATACAATCAATAGATGGATGTGTGGATGTCCACAAAATGATGCAATTAACAACAATCCTGCATGAATTTCTGATTAAGCAATAACCAGAAGTAACTGGAAAACTTACCCTGGGTCTTATTTTGAGTCAAGGCCAATAGCTTGAAGCCACAATTAGGACAGAATTTATGTGAACTTTCCACTTTATGTCCACATTCAGGGCAGAACATGATTTATCTGTTCAGAAAGACAACATTCACAGTAAGAATCATAGGGAACATTAGAAGCATAATTCAGAAAAGGCTTTTACCCATTGAATCAAATCATTTCCAACAATAAAAGCCAGTAAGAGAACGTATGGAGACCACACCCCAGGCTGCTATAACTACATAAAACTACTAAAGGGTGAGGGTCTTCTTGTTTAATGTGCATAGTGTAACATAACTAACTCTAGTCTCACATCCTTCCTCTCTGTCTGTCTTTTTTCTTTCAACTCCAACAAATCAAATCAAATCAAGTTTATTTATAAAGCCCAATATCACACATTATACATGTGTCTCAGTGGGCTTCACAGCCTGTACAGGAGACGACGCCCTTTGTTCTTAGACCCTCACATCGCACAAGGAAAAACTCTCTAAAAACAACAACAAAGTGCAAGATGATCTGAGAAACACTCTTAAAAGAAACATACAGTTGAGCCTAATCCTATAAAGAATTAATAAAGAATACTAATTAGAACAAATTATATTGCAATACAAAGAGAGATAATAAAAAGAATAGCTGTCAGTATGACCTCAGAGTTACTATTACAGACACGGTGCTTATATGTAGCAGTCATCAGAATTTAATAAATGATTCTTGAACTGAAAGTAACAGATGACCTACCTTGTGCCTCGTCTTCTTCCTAACATGATAGAAACTAAAACTCTGTGCTCATAACTGACTCTTTATAGATGTCTGATGGTCAAGCTTTTACTTTTGCTTTCATTTACAATAAATGGGTGGAGCTGCTCCAACTTTTCTCTCCACTTGTTGAGCACTAAATGTAGACAAGCGTAACAAAACACACAATAAAGTGCAAAACATATTTAATTATTACATATGTAATGTAAATGTAATTATTCCATTCTATATTTTGCACTTTATTTATATTATTATTACACTGTAATATATATAATATAATACATAAAAATGTTTACAATAAATATGACCAACACAAAAAAATATATGTTTTATTCTTTCTGTGCGGCCCGGGTACCAGTCTGTGGCCCGGTACTGGTCTGTGGCCCGGGTACTGGTCCGTGGTCCTGTACTGGTCT
>CALSBV010011200.1:1470710-1481239 GCA_943590825.1 Bovichtus diacanthus | reverse complement strand
CACACACACACACACACACACACACACACACACACACACACACACACTGCTTGCTCTGCTCACCATCACAGATGAATCTGCAGAACGTGTAGTAGGTTGGACTGATGTCCTGATTTACAATGTGCCTGTCTTTACTCTATGATGTGTTTACTGCTGAGCCCTCAGGAGAAGACACATTTCTGCTGCGACACACACACACACGCCCTGTTTGTTCCTGAAGGCTCTTCAATGTTACTTGCTGTGTTTTTGGTCATTGCTTCTATTGTATTCTCCTCATCCAAGGGTCAGCTGGATGAGCAGGCTGCAGAGAGGACGGCGCTGCGTGCAGATTTGAGTGTGTTTACTGCGATCTGAGGACAGTTTGCATAATAAAACTGCACCACAGGGCAGTGTTTCGCAGAGCCTGCTGCTCCGTTGAGCATGTTATGAAATGGCTTATGAAATGTTATGTGCTGTATTATTAGACATCATTAAAACGATGATTATAGTTGTATGCCTCCCACAGCTAGTCTAGCTGCAGTTTATATCCACGTGTGTCCCAAATGTCATCCCTTCATAACTGTATCCTATTAATTGTGTGAAATTGTCAGAATTAGCATATGAATTATTGAATAATGGCCAAACACGTGTTTTGAAACGTCACAGTGACAGTGTCCTGCTTTCAAACTGCTTTCTGAAACGACCTTCAGATGTGGAGCTGGCGTGGGTGAAGCCCAAACTAAGAAATGTGTACAAAATGTTGTCTATTGTCTAGTGTTTATATGTCCTCTGAACCTGCCGTCACTGAGAGGGAACAGATGGTTTAAATACTGTTTGGGAATAATGGTGGGGACTTTATGATCCTTCCTGGAAGTCTTTCATAGTGTTGCCCTCGGTTATTCGCATTAAAAGTGACAGAAATAGTTGTGTAAAAGGAGGTTTCAGGCGTTCAACCCTGCACTTTGGCTGAAGCATACTGATGCCAGGGCACTTAAGAAGTCCCTTTGTGTCCGTACACGCTCTGCGTTTGCAGAAAACCTCTGACAACTTCTGCAACTCTATCTCGAACTGATTCATCTTAGAAATACCGTGTAAAAAAACAAGACAAAATGCACTTGCATGTACATCCAAGGTCATGTGTGAGAGTGCATCAATGCTTGGGGGCTGATGACAAGCTGCAGGTGATGGTTTAATGGGGGAAAGTGAAGAAGGTTTGGCCAATAAGTGTGTAACAGTGAAGAAAATCAATGGGACTCACTCATTAAAATTCAGCCTCAGATTTACCTACATGTAAGTTATACATCTCAGTTTCATTTATTCCCCTTCCAGGAAACTCAACAGACACTTACCCAGATCTGTAATTTGATCCTCTTGTCATTCCTGTAGATGGTCTTCACCTTGAAGTCGATGCCCACCGTACTGACAAAGGCCGGTGTGAAGGAGTCGTCGGCATAGCGGAACAAGAAGGAGGTTTTTCCCACGCTGCTGTTGCCGATGATGAGAATCTTGAACATATAGTCAAAGTTTTGGTCCGAAGACTCCTTCTGCCCGTAGGTCGCTGTTGCTGAGGCCATCTGTGGACAGACAGACATGAAGGAGAAACACGAAACGTTACTCAAATGTCCGCCGTGACCTCTACATGTCACAAGTGATGCTCCTGCACAGGGCCTCGACACTTTCATGGGCCTCACAGTGCAGGTGAAAATATGTCACATGGCAAAAACATCTGTTCACTTCCTCCTTACTGGGTTTTGATCAAAACATAAAAATAAAAGACACTGTTGTCCGTCAATGCCTGGTCATATCATTTGGCACACAAACAGTTAACATGTAATTCCTTGGAGATGGAGGATGGATCCACTAACTGGGAGCAGACATGTGCAGCGGAGAGCCACGATCCTTCATCCAGGCACGTCTGCACCCCCCGAAACCTCTAATCAATTAATGAATTAACTAATTAATGACCGTCTCCTTTAAAGTCATGAACAGAAAAAACACTCTCACAATATTAAACCCAAGAAAATATCTTTTCCATATTGAAAATGTCATACTTTTGTTGAGTGTTAAGACAAAAGATGAGATTCTGCCAGCGTCTGATGGATAATGATAGTAATTAACTCGTCAGGCTTAAACATTGCACATTTGCTGCATGGTAATTCATCAAAGCAGCGCATTGCGATGTCAGGGGGAAACAGAAAAACCCATCCCAGTTTTCTCAATTTGGCAAAAAGCTTGGAGGCAAATGGCTCAATCAGTCACAATCAGCTGGGGATGTGTGCGGAATAACTCACCTCACAAGCAGTGAGGTTGGAGTTTGAGATTCCCCAGCTGGACGTCATCTTAACATCAACAGCTGTGTGTCTGTACCATCGATTACGATCATAAGAAGATTACTTTAGGGTTAAGTCTGACAAACGTTGTTGAAGGATGGCTCCTTAACGGCAGGAGCTGAAGTTACAGGGAGAAGCAGCCTGATATCTACACCATGATGAAGTGATTGTGTGTCTGTGGTAACTTTAAATGTAATGGCCTACATACTCACAATATACTATGGCAGGTAATTACTTCAGCTGGGAGCTATCCAAGAAGTGTCTCCGCTGTTCAATGCAGTTTCCTACAACAGCCACATTCATTTCTAGGGAACTAGTTTCTGCGTCGTTTTTCAAAGATTCTCACGCTGCTTGCCCACATTGCTTCTTTTTTTTTTTAACCTTGCTAAAGTTCCTAAATCTGTACAACAACTGTGGTGAGTAAAAAGTTGTCACGACCAACAAAAAGTGTGAATAACACCCATGTTGACTAAAAGCAAAATTCCCTTTTTAGCAGTCTGAATGTGACGCAGATACATTAACGTCGTACAGCCCGATCTGTACGTTTCTTTTATACCTGTATCTACAATTTATGTAACGTTCACACATTTCTATCTTCTGTTTTGAAACTGCCTCCAAACAGGAATTTAATCAACCAATCGGTTTGTCTGATGCGCAGGTCTGCATGGTGCATTGTTGTGGGGTTTTTCGAGGTGTGTGTTGGCTTCTCTGCAAAACTTTACAACTTTTTACCCATAACACCCGTAACAAGGTCCACGGAGAGGTTCATAAGAGTCGGGTTATACTTGATAATCTAGTTGGTACGACAGCCAAGTCAGAAATGAATTAAAAGTGTTAATATACATCCTGGGAGGCTGAGTGTCATAGAAAGAGGAGACATGCAATGTTGTTTAAATATGGAGATATATGGGAATAATAGAAGTCTCTCCTGAAGGACATTCAGTGTTGGACTCACATGAAAAGTGACAGAAATAGTTGTGTAAAGAATGAATAAAGAGAGCAAAAGAGAGAGAAGTTCAAAGCCTGACTCATTTCTCACCTCCGGTAAGTTACAGTAACGGTGGAGTGAGAATAATCAATATATAAACTGTTACAATGAGCTTTATTGTTCTTATTTAGAAGTATTATGAATATATAAACTGTCACGATGAGTCTTATTGTTCTTATTTAGAAGTATTATGAATATATAAACTGTCACGATGAGTCTTATTGTTCTTATTTAGAAGTATTATGAATATATAAACTGTCACAATGAGCCTTATTGTTCCTTATTTAGAAGTATTATGAATATATAAACTGTTATAATGAGTCTTATTGTTCTTATTTAGAAGTATTATGAATATATAAACTGTCACAATGAGTCTTATTGTTCTTATTTAGATATTAAATGTGATATAAAGATGTTATTGAATTAAGTAACTTAGTGGCCAATCTACTGTGAAATAAGAACAACATGTGTAAACTGAAGAGGAAGAGTACACCACCTAAAAGGTGACAGAAGATCTGATTGGAGCAGAGAAGCGCTGAGAGGCGTGGCCTAAGTGCCAACAAGGGGCCAATAGGAGCTGGCCCCAGCCAACCAATGGGAGAAGACTATACCTGAAAGTATAAAATATGTAGTAAACTAGAGATCTGTGACAGAGGAACTACTTTAATGTGAAATATATATATTTATAATATCATCATCAATAAATACAGTTAATATGAAGAGAAGTTTTCTGAAATTGATTTCTATGCGTCTCTATTTCAAATTAAAAGAACACAACGTTGGGACACGGGGAAACTGAAGCCTTTTGACCACCTGACGAGCAGCTCTGAAGAAGCACACGTGCAGTTTCGCTCCAACTTCAGTCGCAAAAACATCAGCTACAAGACAAAGAGCTGCAGCGTAGGCTGGTATGTCATCATGCGACCAGTGTGCGACAACAGTTCAGGGCTACGAGGGATGAAAGGATTCAGGAAACCTTTTTGACTCTTGAGAGCACAATGCCTCGAGCCCACGGGCCTCAGAGTCGCTGCAGCCCGCTCTATATTTAGACTGTTATCTCCACTCGGCTGCAGTGAAACACGAGAACTCTCAGGGAATAAAGCACAAACAAAACAACTGCACCCTTCTCAGAGCTTATCGGTTTACATGAAGGAACTCAGAGATGCTTGTTAAATAATGAAGAAGCACCGACCCGTCCTCAACACTTTGATGCTTTTTAGCTTTAACTATTTTTGAAGAAGGAGCCGGTTAGAGATGTGAGTTAAAGCCAAACCTGCTAAACGCAACATAACGCTAAGTGGGCTTCAAACAGGAAGCTGAAGGGACGAGGAATTAGGATCATTTCTGGTCTAATTTGCGTAAAAATAAGGACTTTTCCTAATTTGAGAACATCTGAAAATACAGCAGCATCTTTATCGATTTCTATTTGATTTATACGTTTTATTATTATATATTTTCTCCGACTATACTTCAAAACACTACTTGATTTATAATACTTATTATGAATTATAAAGACATCTGGAAAATAAGAGATGCATCTGACAAAATGAGTATGTACATAAAATCAACTTAATTATTTGCAATATTTAATACAATTCTAAAATAATGATGGTGGAGTTAAATAACATTAGGTCTTTAAATACTGTGCTTAGTTTTTAAAGTATAGTTTACAGTATATTACACTGAATATCGACTGAATTTGTCTTGGAAGAGCTTGAACTAAAGTGTAGTTTGCAGACGTCTTTGTGTTAAATTAATATTAAATATTTCTTAAACAACCCATAGACTGCAAAGTTACTGGGGGAGAGAAGAGAAACTGAAATAATTTCTATTTTCTTTTCTATTTCAATTAATTTCTCATATAAAATTGCATATTTGTACGTCAGTGTCATTTGAAAAACCCTCCGGTGTGATGCATGCCACATAGAATTAAGTCCAAAAGTTATTGGAAATGATGTGCAGAATAACATACTGTGCAATCAGACGCTATCAGGACAGTTTGATGACGTTTCTATTGTTTTGGCTCTTTTTCAGCTTTTGTACTTTTATGCAGCCTTCATTTATATGTCTGTTAATCTGTCTGTCTCAGAAACAGCCACAGGTGCACTTTTCATCAGCGGGAGACGTAAACGACTTTAAATCAGCTGTGACTCGCCGTGCGTTAACTCTGCTGAACTTCACTGGCATCTAATCAAGTCTTACAGCCTGAAGATGTGAGTCTCTGCGCTCTGCGGTGAACTGCAGTGTGACTCACTGAGGCTGAGAGCGTAATCCACACCAACTACAGGAAATGAGAACACAGAGGTTGAAGGAGACGTGCGGCGTGTTGACGAGCGCGGATCCTCGTGAATCAGCTGAGCCACAGTGCTCAGAGGACACACATGATCATCCAGTCTCGTGTGGGCTGTGCAATTCTCTCAGAAAAGACATATTTTTAGGATCTAATGCTCATGTTCAGCTATTTATTTGTAAACAGAGAGAGGAAACTGTCTGAAACTGCGTGTCAGTCATGTGTGCAGGCTTTATAATCATATGTGTGTGCATGTGATATATCTGAAATGCTTTTATTAGATTTTAATTGGAGCTGCAAAGATTAATCGATTAATTGTCAACTATATTGATAATAGATTAATTGGTTTGAATTAAAAAAAAAGGTCACAATTCTCTGATTCCAGCTTCTTAAATGTTAATATTTTCTGGTTTCTTTATTTATGGAAGAAGAAAAATCTACTTTTCCTCCTCAGCCAAGCGTATAAATGGTTTTGCACAATTTGTACATTTCCACTCAGGGTTTTATTATGCACAAATTAAAAATGCACATAATAACGGGTGCATAGAAACACTTAATGACACATGTCGAGGCTACACAACAAGTGGGAAGATTTGAATACACACATTACACAGAAATTACACAACATACCAAAAATGACAGATTGTTAATGTTAGACTAAAATCCCTAAAACGTCACATTTTTAGATTGAATTTGTTTTGGTTCACAGTGACAAAGACTTTTTCTCCGACTAACCCTAACCTACTGAGAGATCACACTCGATCAGTCGGGGCTTGGTGTTCGATTTCGTCTCCGGCCGGCCTTATTAAAAATGGATCTGCTCGTGTTACTGAGTGTCTCCTCAGCGCAGCAGATATCTCAACCATGTGCATTTTCTGCAGCTGAGTCAGCGTGTTGCAGTTATAGCACATTAGGCAATAAGTTAACTTAGAAATAGACATTCAAGCCAAGGTCTTACACTCACTTTAGTTTGTACTATTCTACCAAACTTTTAAATATTTGTCGTCCGAACTCTTTCCACCTCTGCCCTTTAAACAATTATTTACTTTATTTCCCCCTCACATTCTCTACAACTGTTTTTCTACAAATGATTTACCACTTTAGGAATATTTGCTGCATCTGTCGAGGTTCTGCAGCTTGATCTGCCTCATTCTGAAAGTTTTCTTGAAATGTCAGGTATCAGAAAGGCGACTTTATGGAGCTTGTCCTGGAGCAAAGGGCTGGTTTGAATAATAAAATGAAACGTGAGCATGTGACAGTTATTTAGCTGCGATTAGAGGAGGTTAAAAATGAGTCTGGATCTTGTCGAACGCTATCACAGACTCGCGTTGGCTGTTGAGTATCTGCTGCGTGTGACGGTGTGCGGAGTCTCGGAGATTAGCTGTGGAGAAGAGTGTTGGCTTAACCTTCTCTAAACACTCATTTGATCCAGAAGCTTACAGACTGCAGGCCTCTGTGCTTAATCTCAAAGTAATTAACAAATTCTCATTATGCAAATGTCTTTCAGCCTGCAGGACGCTGCTGCTGTTTTCACTTGGCCTCGATAATAAACCGCCTTTGAACAAAGAAACAAGTCAGGTGTGCTGAACTGTGAGACTTGTGATTTGAAGTGAGATGTACAATGGATCTCATGTGACACTTACGGAGCCCTGTTCAAAGGGCGACAGCTAACAATGTCATGATCGATTCATCCACGCTTTTGCCTGAAAACATTTCAGGAAATAGTGGAAAATGCACATCAGCATTTCTTACAGCCACGGGTGATAATATCACATGCAGCAAACAACTCATATTCTCACGTTGGAGAAGCTAGAGCCAAAGAATGTTTTGCATTTTTGCAACAAAAAAAAAAAAAGAATTCAAATCAAATCAATCGATCAATAGTGGCCATTTCATCTTCTGTCGAGCTACTTATTGATTGATCGACTAATTATTACAGCTCAACCTGTTACATAAAACATTATTTTTTAGCTGTTTAAGTCACTTATAGTTTTACATGATGAGATGGTTTGTCCAAATATTGAACTACATTAGGTTTTACATTTTACATTAAGTTGAATCAATAAGACACATGTTGATATCACAGAAGAGAATTATCGATCCATTATCTGTAACCACTTATCACTTATCAGCGACGACGTCTGGAGACAGACAAGCATTCACACTCACAAACACAACTCAGGGCAATTTAGAGTCAACAATTAACCTTAAAAAACATAACCTGCACGTCTTCTGACTCTGAGGGAACTGCAGAGCCCACGCTGACACGGGGAGAACATGCAAACTCCACACAGACTCCAGAACCCTGTTGCTTTCATGCAATATAAGTCATTAAAGATTTTTTTAAGTGGCAATAGAAAACAAACACGCAGAACGCAAGTGCTGGTTTGCCTTGCTGCAGTCTTTGTGGTGTGTTCAAATGCAACTTTCTGGCCACGATGCAGCGCGAGGCTCCGTCACCACTAGTTCTTTAATGTCTGCTCGGTGCGTCAGGGCCTTAAGAGAGCAAATCAACAAACTAAATGACTTCAAACTCAACACAATAGCAACAGTAGCTCTGCCCAGGTAGTGAGACAACTAAAGCCCAGTTTAGCAAAGAAGTGGAAGTGGGAGAGTGATATAAAAACTGTTCTTTCCACTGAGCTAGATCAGTGAGATAACCTGACTTCTTAATAATACTTAAGCCTTTATCGTAACACTGAGATCAGCTGTTTCTTGCTTTGGACGGTACTGTTATCCAGGTTTCTATCGACAGCCTTTGTGTTGTCACCGTCTCTTGTTTGGAAACTAACGCTGCGTGTCCTGTGACCTTTGAGGGAAACACAAAGTGATCCGGTCGTCTTTCAAGCTTCATCAAATGTAAAACCCACTTGGAAACCGTGGGGAGGGAGAGTTGAAAAGCTTTCTGTTAACACTTCACATTCACTTCAACTTCACACCCTGAAATTGTGAAAACACTGAGGAGGAAACATGCAGCGTCCCACCATCCATCTCCACGGAAGCAGCTGCAGGTTTTCTGCTTTGGAGCCCCCTCGTCACCAAGTGTTAAGTGCTTTTCTTTAATCCTAATTCAATCATGAGTCAGAGTTGTGAGACGCTGCGCTGGACGATGATATCATCGAGCTCGGCTCTAAACCTGTCACCTAAAGGAGATTGACGTCCTCCAGGAGCTGGATTGATCCACAGCTAGTCAGGCTCATTTAATCAGCTGATCCCAGATCATCCAAACATCGACCTGTGTGTAAACACACACGCAACATAGTGCAGCTTCACTTTGAACACGTTTCTGTAGGGGCCATAATCTCATTTGTTTAAGTTAAAGTTTGACAAATATAGGGAAGTTATAAAATGCAGTAATTCCATTTTCTGCAATTTAATAATTCTACTGCATTTCAGAGGAAAATATTGTACTTTTAACTTCACTACATTTTTTTTTTCACTTTGCAGATTCAGATTAGAAATATAAAATATAATGAACAAATACATTATGATGTATTATTATAGGATAAGATAAGACGATTGAAGTTCACAAACTACCCAGTAGTTTATAAAATGAATAAAATAAACGTTTGTGACACTATAATCCAATGCATTATTCTTAAATGGGCCATATTACTACTTATTATTCATTTTAGTGCTTATATGTGTATTTTGATGCCAATACTTTTTTTTTTTTACTTGTATTTTTTACTTTATTCTTTACTATTGATAAAATCACTTCTGTACGACGTCTATTTTTACAACCATCATCCCAGTTCACGTCACTTTCCACCAACAGCTGACACAATAGCACACGAATGAATCGTATAAAAAAAAAAGAAGGTAGAAGCTCTTCTTCTACTTCCTGTATTCTCTAAGAGTTATACAGAAAGTACCTTGAAAAGGTCAATACTTAGTAATCGAGCGCTCTCTTAAATCAGGTGGACATCAGTGACATTTATATTTCAGATCACAGCTCCACCAGATTGAACTTGAAGATTTAAGTATTAAATCAACAGTAAGTGAATGCATCACGTTCCTCTCCGTATTAGAACAAATAGGTGGAAACTAACCAAGTACATTTACTCAAGTACTTAAGAGTATTTCCATTTTAACATGAGTTAAAGTTATCGCCACCTCGTCCAGCTACAACATTAAAGCACCACTTATATTTTAAAACATTAAAACAACGATCCAATAATAGAATCTAAGGCTGACAGGGGCCATACAGCATGAAAGTGCTTTTACTGTTTTCACCGTCAGGAAGAACAACTCTGACTGTGAAGCGACCTTTAAAGGAGGTTTTCACAGATCTAAAGTGTTCTGCAAAACATGAAAATGATGTTTTCTCACCCAGAAATCACAGCCAGGACCACAACTAGGAAGATAAAACTAAACTAAATTAAGAGAAACCAGCAGGACTGTGAGGAATCAAATATTTATCTACCACTAGATTAACTCATAATATCTGTCAAACCTTATCTTAAAACTCGTTTCATCCCAAACCTCACACACGTGCTGTTTGCTCACTGCCTTCTGCGCTGTTCTCTTTCTAAATTAATGACAAGTATACAGCGGTTTTGATGCTAAAATGCAAAAAAAAAAAATTATCTGGTTTTCTCATCAGGGAGAAAAAGTGGGACACTAGAAACTGGACCACTGAAACACAAACTGGTAAAATGAATTGACAAAAATCATTAAAAATAAATCTAATATCCTGTCGTGGCTTCAACGTTTACCACTAGTTCACCTGTCATATCATTTATCACCAGGCAGTGTGTGTAAAAACTAACAATGTCCTAAAACGGAGACGATGCCGCGGTTTAATGCAGCTGCTGTCCAGCTCCCAGGTTGCATTTCACCCTTTTCCTCCAATCACGTGCCTCCATTTCTAGGAAGCTGGGGATGTAGATCAGAGGAGGGGAAGCTAAAAATAGCCTCTCTTCTTCTTCTTCTTCTTCTT
>CALSBV010011200.1:1459536-1470310 GCA_943590825.1 Bovichtus diacanthus | reverse complement strand
TATATACTATTGTATATGTTGTATATGTGCAGTACAACTATGTACAACATACTATATATATATATATATATATATATTGGGCACTCCCAATATTTTTTATATTCTTTACAATTTTTGTCAATGTTTTGCCGGTTTCTCCGTTTTTATTCTTGCATCTCATCGGTAGTGAAATGTGCTGCTGTTGCAGAATGGGGAGCACACACACACACACACACCAATTCATAAGGAGGCACTAACCAGATCTGATTGGTTTAGGACTAAATGTTTCACCCTGCCACAGGAGCACAACACTCCTCCATATGGCTCAATGTTTCATGTATTAAATTCAGTAATTATCCTATAATCATCTACATATTCGCACTAATATGAGTCTATGGTTCTGTGTGGTGACCTGAGTTTATTTCATGAAAATAATCATAGATTCAATCAATAATTATTAGAAAATGACTGATAATTGTACGTATGTGGGGCAAAAATCATGTGGCCCAGTTTTCTCTGTGGATGTATTCGATGTGTTTGAACTGAATATGTATTGTTTCTGCCTCAGACACATTTAGACACATTTTCCTGATTTCAACCATCGGACGGGGTGAAACGCCTTTTCCTGCAGGACAGGCCCTGAGTCAAACCGGAGATCCACTAAACCACTAAACCTTCACATCACATCACAGATTACACGAATAAATAGTGCGTTTTATGCATCTACGACGGTTTTATGGTTTTCACAATGAAAACAGCTGCTAAAGCATCTTATGTCAAAGGTTCTTTAATCTGAAATGATTTACTTCATATTCAAACATAAGCATTCAATAAACAGTAATAAATGTTCTGCAGGACACAGAAGGTTTAAATATAACATCTATGTCAATGCAATAGATTAATAAAAACAGAAATCTCACCTTTATATATTTCTATCCGGCTGCTATCCACCGCGTCCAGCACCCTCAGAAACACCAGCACTGTAAAGTGAGCAGGGCTGTGCAGCACAACTTCCGGTTAACATTTCCAGAATAAAAGAGGTTAAAAAGAAGAGCTGTTGGCAAGTGTTGCTTTGTAGGTATAACCTCATGCAAGCTAATGTGTATATATATAAGTCAACTTACTTGTTCAGACTGCTTTGATTTTAGTCGCTAAAAACAGGAAATGTATCTGTAGTGTTGATTTTAATATTTATCTGTAAGATATGTTTTTATTTGCATATTTCTTATTATTGGCTTGTCAGTCACCTGTAATGTAATGCACTTTGAATTGTTCTAAACCGTATGAAAAGTGCGATAAAGTTTTGGTGATACCCTTTTTAGCATAGCCTTAATTATTGAACAAATAGGACCATGTTAACAAATATGAAAAATATGAATTAACTGTCTTAAATGCATTAATAATAGGCCTTCTCTACCAATCTAGTAGCCTACTGCATGTTTACAGACTCATTGAACTCACTCACCACCAGATGTATTTCATTTAGAAAACCTCTCGTCTTTAGACCCACCCGACGCCGCCTCAAGTGACATCACTTGTAGTTTAAAGAAAATGTTTGATTTTCAAAAATACTTTCCATTTAAAAAAAAAATAACAAAATTTTCAAAAAACTTTCATTTTGGACAATTGACCTTAATTTTTAAAAAATAACTTGATTTCGAAAAAACTACCTCAACTATCAAAAGAAATTTAGATTTTAGAAGAATAACAATGGTCAAAAAAACTTTAATTTTGGATAAATGAAAAAAAAAAAAACGCTCGATTTTTTTAAAATTACATCAATTATGGAAAAAACCTTCGATTTTCTAAAAATTTTCAAAAAAACCTTTTTGAAAAATATGACCTCAACTTTCAAGAAACCTTTGATCTTCAGTAAATTATCTCAATTTCCAAAAAAACTTTAATTTTGGATAAATTACCAAAACTTTAAAAAAAAAAAAAACTCAATTTCGAAAAAAATGACGTCAACTTTCAAAAAACCTTTGATTTTACAAGAATATTGTCAATGGTCAAAAAAACTCGATTTTGAAAAAATGTCCTCAATTTTCAAAAAAACTTAAAAACTTGACCATTGACTCAATTTTCAAAAAAATATTGTCAAAAAAACTTTCATTTTGGATAAATTACTTAAACTTGTAAAAAAAAACTTTGATTTTCGAAAAATGAGCTAAATTTTCAAAAAACCTTTGATCTTAAGTAAATTACGTCAATCGCCAAAAAAACTTTAATTTTGTACAAATTCCCTAAACTTGCAAAAAATGCTTGATTTTTAAAAAATGACAACAATATTGGAAAAAACCTTTGAATTTCTAAAAATTACCTAAACTTTCAAAAAAACCTTTGATTTTGAAAAAATGTCCTCAATTTTCAATAAACCTTTGAAATTAGAAGAATAGCGTCAATGGTCAAAAAAACTTTAAGTTTGGATAAATTACTTAAACTTGCAAAAAAACCTTCGATTTTCGAAAAATTACATAAATTTTCAAAAATACTTTAGATTATCGAAAAATGGCTTAAATTTTCAAAAAAACTTCCATTTTAAAAAAATAACTGCATTTTTAAAAAAAACTTTAATTTTGGAAAAATGTCCACAATTTTCAAAAAACCTTTGATCTTCAACTTCAGGTTTCAAGAAAATGTTTGATTTTCGAAAAAAGACCTCAATTTTCAAAATGTTCAAAAGTTCTACAAGAGGAGGCTCTTTCTTCAGGAGCTGGGGAGAGCGCTGGTGAACACCCTCATTGAACAACGTCTCCTGGCTCCGACAACTTAGTGAGAGAGCTGCAGGCGGCAACCACATCAGCAACCTCCACTAAGAATAAGCCAGAGGACGCCAGGGGACGCCAGAGGACGCCAGAGGACGCCAGAGGACTCCAGGGGACGCCAGAGGACGCCAGAGGCAGCATGAGAAACAGGTGCCAGTCCTGCCCTTCCAGCAAGGACAGAAAAACCAGCACGACTTGCCACACTTGTAAAAAATACTTCTGCAGGGAGTACACTCAAACAATTGCATACTGTGATTCGTGCATGTGAACACACACACACACATACACACACACACACACCCTTGTTCATGTTTAATTTGAATCTGCTTTTTTTTTTTTTACCTTTTTCAAACATAAATCTATATGGGTCAATTTTGACCTGTAACACCACAGAGGTCACTATAGTTAATAATATAAAGTTCTAAAAACTTTTTTTTAGAAATTGTATTCTAATATTAGTCTTTTATGGTCAGATACTACTGTCTTCACTATAGGGAATATAATGAGTTTACATTTTTTACTTAAAAATATGTGGTGCAATGTGTTTAGGCCATAAAATAAAATTACAACAGGATTGTATGGTTATGAATACATAATAAGTTAGTTATGATGTAGTAAAAACAATGGATGATAGTCATATTTTTGAGTGTTTTGGACACAATGAGCTTGAGTTCTCCATCTGAACGCGAGGGATTTTACTTTGAAAGGAAAATACATTTCCGGTCTTCCTGTAACTCCGCCATCTTTATGCAGTTGCTGAGTGAGTGACGGGGGGGCGGGGTTTAGAGGCCGTGGTGAAGATCGACAGCGCGTCTGACGAATCAGGAGCCGCTGCGTCACCAGCGTCCTGAAACATCCGCCTCAAAAACTCCACCTGGTATTTATTATTGATGAGCGCTGCCGGAGAGGCTGAATTATTGATCAGGAGGTCAGCAGTATCACACATAATCAGACACTGGTGGTTATTGTACAGATTGTTCTAGAAATATCACTGCAAAAACATATCAATGTTATCGCATTTTTGTTTAAAAAAAACCCCCAAAAACCACAGCCTCTCTTAAACAACATATACCAACGTAATAATTTACCACCAGAGTATAATGATGTAATGCTAAATTATATTAAAAGAAGCGTTAAATCGCATGTTTCATGTATTTAATTTAGTCCAACTTACTAACTGAAGACAAACAAGAATTGCATTTTGATTTTGGTTACATGTAAATGCAATGGACTGTTTTTTATTATCGCATTTAAATACTTTCCACTGTACATTAGGTTAAGTCTCTGAAAATGAAATGTCAAATACTGTTTTTATTTTCAAATAGTTACAAAATTACATTTATCAATTTTTGACTTAAATATTGCTTGCGTTAATGCAAAATCAGGAAACATTGTTTATATAGCATTTACATTTTTAAATTGGAAATAACATTTGCATGTTGTCCATAGTACGACTTTGAAAATGAAATGTCAAACAGCTTTTCCAGTTTCATTGTAATATGGTAAACGTCTAAATTAGTATGTGCAAATGAAAATGCACATTATTGCATTTTCATTTAATTTTTTTACTCAAATAACACATGCTATATTGTGGAATTACATTTTCAAGTTCACATTATGATTTTAATAAAGTCTCCTATGGGCTTCCACAGTATTGTGAGAGGGGTCATCATTGTCAGGTACCAGAAACTGTGAGTCACATGAAATATGGATCAGAGAGGAAGGACATGATGGAAGAAATGAAAAGATGAAAAGATTAGGAACATACTGAGTGTGGTGGAAGTGGGAAAGGCAGAATATGATGAGGAGTGTAGGAGTTAACTAACTCCAGAAGATGGCAGTAGTGCAACATTAAGGATGAGAGCTGCCGTTAAAGAAGCAGAAGAAGAAGACGAAGAAGGAAAAAAAGTAGAAGAAGAAGAAGAAGAAGACTGCCCCTCTTATATTTCCCAAAGATGCTCTATAAACCGTGGTTTCTCCTCGGATGTAGAGCGTTAGGTGCACGTGTGTGTAGGTGTAGCACATTTAGGTGCACGTGTGTGTAGGTGTAGCACATTTAGGTGCAGGGGTCAGACTAAAGAGGGGAAACCGACTTCCTCACAACACCGGCTCAGAATCGACCCTCACCGGTGAGTACATGTGACGTTCAACGGGAAGCAGCGACGTCATTGTAAAACATGTTGAACGTGTTAAAATGTGAATGTCAGTTCTGCTGTTGTACCGATTAGACAACCGTACAGTGACCGGTGTTCTCCGGCTCCACGGTCGGGCCAGCGGAGCGGTTAATCCCGGGTTAAATAAACCAGGCTAGCTAACGGCTAACTGTTAGCATCGGGCACCTGCGTGACCTTTGACCCTTTATTATAAAACTGTTTCAACACTATGGCGTAATATAATATAAGTACATTTATACTCAAGTAACCTTACTGTATTTACTACACTTTTGGAGTACTTGTACCAAAGATAAACTGTCTCTACTTATTATTATTATTATTATTATTATTATTACTTTAAGTACATTTTCTTGATTATACCTGCACACTTTCATTTAAGTCATATTTTAATTACAGGACTTTTTACTTGTAACTGAGTATTTTTGCAGTGTGGTATTAGTGCTTTTACGTCAGTGAAGGATCCTCCAGCACTGACAGTTTCTGTGACATTTGACAGACTTTATTCATCCATTCACAGGCTTCATCACCTGCAGAACACAGTCTTTTGCATGATAAGCAGTGCATGCAACAGAGTATTTAACTCACTAAAAGACAGGATCATTGAACACAGTAGCTGCATCAAAAGAGACCTGAAGTAATAGTTAAAATAAATTATTGGTATTGATCAGTTTAATTTGGGACCCAGAAGGAGTAATATTCACTTCCTAAGGAAACAAAAAGAAGCTTTCTGGATTTACAATTTTTAGGAGCTTACAATCAAATATGAATGAAGATTTCAGAGTTTTAAGTATTTTTACAATTATTTGATAAAGGACGTTTTTAACTGTACTAGCAGTTTTAAATACCCATGTTTTATATTTTATTATTTTCTTGATATTGAGTGCATGATGTTTGTTTTGTTTTGACTTTTTGTCTTGGAGGTGCAGCATCTTTTGGAGGCTGGCCATCCATGGCTCTAGCTCTCATTGGATAACTGATAAACATTCAGCATTTTTTACAGCGTATTTACTCTTAAATAACGCGTCACAAGTGGTATGAAAGGATACAGTGAATTCACCCTCAGTGCACTGTCTCCTTTCTGTCCCTGGTATTTATAGGCTGTTTTGTGTTTTCACCCTGAAGAAGATTATTCCAGTTAGTCAACATTTGCACAGAGAAAATAACATTACTCTCTTTGCAGTCCAGACGCCATGCTTCCCCGGGTGGGTAAAGAGTTTATAGTCCGGATGCGGTTCAACTGGCGTCCGTTTTTCGAGGGCCGGGCACTGCTGTTCACAAACATCCTGAGCGGAGGAGTAATATTGGGGCTGGGAGACATCGTGCAGCAGAGCCGGGAGAAGTTCAAGAAGCCAGACAGAGTCCGAGACTGGAGGAGGACAGGTGAGGGGGAGAGAAACGCGAGGAGCCCTCAACAATATACTCAAATCTCTTAAAGAAATACTTCACCCCCAACAAATCCCAATCTGGAGAACATTCTTGATGAATTAAAGTAAATAGCTGCTGCATTTACAACCGCAAAAGCATCCGCAAAAAGCAAAGACGCGTGTGTTTGGTAGTAGCGAGCAAACGACTGGATAAATGAGACTTGGATTATACTGCTCGAGTTGTAAACGGATGTTTTTATATAGTTTTACTGTTACACATTCAATTCAAGGTAACACGGTGTGAGTTATTGACATACAAATGGTCATTTTTGGGGTGAAGTATTCGTTTGATAAAGAATAAAACGGGTTATTTTTGGAGAATATTTGTGCAATGTGATACATTTTGAATAACCAACTCATTCCTCTTTTTATTCTTCCTTTTCCCGTGACTTTCCCCCCTGAAGGTTGCATGTTTACGGTGGGCTGCTCCTTGGGTCCACTGCTGCATTACTGGTACATCTGGCTGGACAAAGTGCTCGTGGGTAAAGCTCTGAAAACGGTGGGCATGAAGGTCGTGGTGGACCAGGTGGTCGCCTCACCGTTTTTGGGATTGTGGTATTTTTTAGGTGAGAAGGATTTTAGTGTAGCAACCTGTTTCCCCTTCATTTACTCACATGCACGTCCCCTCTGCATTTGTCAAGGTGTTGGCACATAAACAGTTTCTCTATCACACACACACACACACACACACACACACACACACACACACACACACGACAGAGTTAAAGGTTGTGTTAGAGGTGGATTGAGTTCAAAGGTTTGGATTCGACTAAAGTTGTGTTTGTGAAGTTCTATTCCTCTGATCTTTTAAGTTTTGCTTTGATGACTAACAACTCTGTTTTTTTTGTTGCAGGTATAGGTCTCATGGAGGGTGAATCTTTATCTGAAGGATGGCTTGATTTTAAAGAAAAGTTCTGGGAATTTTACAAGGCAAGTCCACCTGTCAGTGTGTCACCTGTCGAGCTGGAGGAGCAGAGCGAATGTCCTCATTATCCTTCACTCATCACAAGCTCTTCTTTGTTCTTAATCAGAGATAAGAAGTGGACTTTGCAGCTTCTTTGCATTTTATAACTTTTAAATTAAGCGGAACATGGCTGTCTTGTCTGTGCTTTAGTGTTCATATAGATGGGAAGGAGATAAAAAGCTGAATGTGAGCATCAGTCCAGATGTTGTTGCTGCCTTTTCAAGCCTTTTTCGTTTTGTTCCAGACTGAAATACCTTAACTATCTGACGTATTAAGTTTAGCACGAATATTAATGGTCACTTGAGGATGAATTCTATTGGTCATACTCTGACTTTTCCTCTAGTGAAATATTTATTTTGCTGTGCCAAAGTACAGCCTCACAGCTGTGAGCATGACTGTCTTAGTCTTGTTTTGTTCTTATTTATATTTAAAATAAAACATCAACTTCTTAAAAACTTTTGTGTGTTACATTGACCCTTTGAAATGTGATCAGTATAGCTGTCGTGTATCAATAGTTTGTGATCCCCACATGCTGACTATATTTAACAATGTTTCTGTGTTTTTAAAGCTGTAGAGCTTCTGGTAATCTGCTTTGTCTCACGGTTATTAATGTTTGCGCTGTGTAACCAGTCTGGATTTGTTTATGCTCACCTGTGTTCTTGCCTGCAGGCGGACTGCTGTGTTTGGCCTGCCGCTCAGATGATCAACTTCTACTTCCTCTCCCCCAAGTTCCGCGTTGTGTACATCAACTTTGTCACCTTAGGGTGGGACACCTACCTGTCCTACCTCAAACACAGAGTAAGTCAACCACACAGGAGGTTCAACGGCAATTCTGACGGTTTTCACTTTTTTTTATTTTTGAGAGAATGTGTTTTTTTTTGTTTTTTTTTAGGACAATTTAACACCATTTGTATTTATATTTTTGCCTTAATGAAGATTAAATTAAAGTATCAAAGTCTTTGCCACTAATATAGAAGTATTAGGAGAGAATGATGAAGAGAGACGAAGTCTGTCCCCTTCCATTGTCCCCACTGTGACATTATTATATAATTAATATGTACAAAATAATTGATTTATTTTAGTTGTCCCATGAATTATTCATGATTCTGGTCAATTTAATAAAAAAATTTCCGAGTCAAGTAGGTCAGTTTTGTCATAGTAAAATGTAGTTTTGTGTAAAACTTCTCAGTGAACTACATCTCTCGTGCTACATAATATACTTTTATCGACGCGGCCGTTACCTTTACTTGCTGGCTTGCGATAGTTACGTAACTCTGCAACGTTTCACACACAAATGTAACGTTACCTGATGCGTTTTATCCAGCGGGAAGCGAGAGAATGAGCAAGAACCGTTGTTTGTGCGAGCGCATCCCGGCATCGCAGCTTCAACAATAGAGAATGTTTTCTAAATGCGTATTTTCACAGTCTTGTACTTCAGCAGTTTTGAAATGATCTTTTAAATTGTGTAATTCGTGGCACAATTCAAACAGGATGCGTTATTGTTATTATTCTCTCGCCGTTGTCTACCGTACACATTTTTCCCATGCTGCTGCTGTTCATTGTGTGTCAGTTTTCTGCTTCTGCTCTGTAGTTAAACAGTGATGTGATATTAATTGTATTTCTGTGTTGACAGGATGACAGCCCCCCCCACTGAGCTGGTACCTGACAGCAGTGCGGTGGATGCACAGCCGTTAGCGCTCCCAGCGTCCAAACCTCTGGAGGAGAAGGTTTAGAGAGTTCATGCTCAACTGTAACGTATTTTCCGCCTTTTTGCAAAACTTTGCAACGCTTTTTTTTATTACGGATGGTCTTGTTTTTCCTGAAGTTTAAAACGACCACGTGCTCCGTCTGAACTCGAGAGACGTGGAAGTGCTGGAACACTTTTCCCTTCATGTCTGGAGAGTTGTGTTTATTTATATCTGATTTGATGTGCACTCCTTTAGGAACATTCAGGGATGAAAAGCTGTTTCACTGTCTGTTATTCTAATGCGTCTGATGTTAGTGGCTTACATCCGAGTCACGAGTGTCACCGCTGCCATTTACACGACCTTCAGCGAGACTTAAATACAACTTCCAGTGAAGAGTGTTTGTCAACCTTGTATCCTCAATTGGTCTATGAATAACCTGCCTATTTCTTAATTAATTATCTCGCGTGTCATTTTCACGGCAACATTTGACGCTCGGAGCAAGTCAGTGAAAAGTCTGCTACGTAGGAGGACGGGGTGGACTTAACGTGCATACGTAACTTTATTTACGTAGAAACTTTTACTTATTTTGAGCCCAAACATGATCTTTTTATCGTTTTTAAAATAGGGACCCTGCGTCCGTATTTGAACGGGACGCACTTGTAGTGTGTGACTCACTTTTCACATTGTTGCACTCAAAGGTTTAAACTGTCCAACATTCAACAGAGCGGCATTCCTTTTATTGTTGTTTTATGTTCCTGGTTTGACATGAAATAATCATCATTGATGTGAAACAGCTTCGCTTTTATCTCTTATATCAACCTGTGTAAACTTTACCTTTTAATATGTAGACTTTTGCTACACTACGTATTAATGCCAAATAACCTCGTCTTCAGTTTCTGCCTTTTGAGGTATAATTCCATGACTGGGTTAGTTATTAATTATATTGTTATTAAATATAAGATATATTCTTATATCAAACTGAATCCTTAACTGTACGTGTAAGTCAAGACTGAAGATGGGAAATGTATTTATTTTCAAACTGCAGAAGTTTTATACTAGTGACTGTAATGTGACTTGATGAACTGTACTGTATATCTCCAGCTGCTAATTTATGTACGAAGAATTTTTAGTTTTGTCATATCAGGTGATTTAATCAGTATATGTGATAATAAAAACTGCATAAATGGTGTCAACATGAAAGTGGAAATCTGTAAAGCTATCTATAGATAAATATTTATATCTATATATAAATAAAAAAAGACCAAGGACATTCATTGTAATTATTGTATTGTTGCAAATGATGCCATATTATTATACAAATGGTAATAATACATAAAGAATAAGCTTAGTTTTCAAACTTTTTTGATTTGTGTAGCACTTCTTGAAAAATTGGATATTTTACCTAATTGCTGTAGTCAATTAAAAAAAGTCAAAACATTGTATGTGCAAATTCTTCCATTTTATACAATATATCTTCAGGAAGCCAAAGTGCATTTAACTGCTGTACATATGACATAAAATGAGACGTGACGTAAAAGAGACAAGATGGAAATAGTTTCAAATAGTAAATTGAATTGAACACATGAAAGTGTGAATGCTGGATGTCATGAAATGAATGGGTGAAATGTTTAAATTTGAGATTGTCAAACTTTTTCATGCATTTTCAAACCTGCTCATTCTTCCAACTCTAAAACGATCACAAGACTTTCTCACGTCTATTCAGCGTTTTCATATCTTTCACACTTTTTTACAAATGCACAGTCTTAAGTTTGCAAACATT
>CALSBV010011200.1:1398895-1409162 GCA_943590825.1 Bovichtus diacanthus | reverse complement strand
AGTATCTTAGTATAGTGTAGTATCTTAGTATAGTATCTTAGTATAGTGTAGTATCTTAGTATAGTATCTTAGTATAGTGTAGTATCTTAGTATAGTATAGTATCTTAGTATAGTATCTTAGTATAGTGTAGTATCTTAATATAGTATAGTATCTTAGTATAGTGTAGTATCTTGGTATAGTGTAGTATCTTAGTATAGTATAGTATCTTAGTATAGTATCTTAGTATAGTATAGTATCTTAGTATAGTGTAGTATCTTAGTATAGTGTAGTATCTTAGTATAGTGTAGTATCTTAGTATAGTATCTTAGTATAGTGTAGTATCTTAGTATAGTATCTTAGTATAGTATAGTATTTTAGTATAGTATAGTATCTTAGAATAGTATAGTATCTTAGTATCGTATCTTAGTACAGTGTAGTATCTTAGTATAGTATCTTAGTATAGTATCTTAGTATAGTATAGTATCTTAGTATAGTGTAGTATCTTAGTATAGTATAGTATCTTAGTATAGTATCTTAGTATAGTATAGTATCTTAGTATAGTATCTTAGTATAGTGTAGTATCTTAGTATAGTATCTTAGTATAGTATCTTAGTATAGTGTAGTATCTTAGTATAGTATCTTAGTATAGTATAGTATCTTAGTATAGTATCTTAGTGTAGTATAGTATCTTAGTATAGTGTAGTATCTTAGTATAGTATAGTATCTTAGTATAGTGTAGTATCTTAGTATAGTATCTTAGTATAGTATAGTATCTTAGTATAGTATAATGTCAACGTGTTTGTTTGTTTGTCCTCAGTATTACTTATCCTTCATTAGGAAATATTGCGAGGCGGTTGAAAGATTTTACATCTCTACTGTACTGACTTAACATATTCAGTGTTGTTTTTTATTGGTATTTTATTATCTTTAGCATCATAATTGCCTGTAAACACTGAACATTGACTGCAAACATGATGAATGAGTCATTTTGAATAAACAGCAATCTTTAGCAGCAACTGCCTTAAATTAATGAATCACTAATCCTTTATTTAAATTCAATTAGCATAATATGTACGTGCAGCAAAATGAAATTAATCTAAAAAAAAAAATTATGAAGCTAAGATCCAAGGTCTTTAAAAAGAAAAGAAAATCTGCAGTGAGGAAAAATAGAGTTCATCTGAGTCAATTAGTGTTTAATGTTAAGAATCTGGTGTTATTTCGAGTCAGGCTATCAATTAGAGTACAAAACAGGCTCGGTTGGCGCTCCACGACCAGCCATTAAAGCAAATATGTCACTTTTGAACACGGACCTCAACGGATATCAATGGGAGGCTGTAGTCACTCAATCAGCGGGAATGTGCTGAAAGCCTGGTGAGTCTCTACAACAGGATGCTGGCTCTGATCCCAGCGCGCTGCCTTTTCCAGAGGAAGTCGTCCAGAATGAGCCTCTTCGTGTTCCTGGCTCTTCCCCCTGGAGCTGGCTGGGACTCTGCGATTCCATCTGGACGAGCTTACCGCCGCTCTGTGCGACTCCTCGCTCTGTAACCTGATCTTATCTTATCTTTACCCCTTTAAAATGTAACTAAAAGGTAGACAACAGGCATACTTACGTTATTTACTCGCAGTTTATCAGCCGATTTAATATTAAATCCCTTGAACACCAACATTATGGAAGAAGTGCCATTATTATACACAGCAGATGGGACAAATATTATATAATATATATATATATATATATATTTCTATATCTAGATCTAGATATATATATATATATATATAAAATCTAAATATATATATATATATATATATATTTCTAGATCTATATATATATCTATATCTATCTATAGATATATCTATCTATAGATATATCTATAGATATATCTATAGATATATATAGAAAAAATCTAAATATATATCTAAAAAATATCTAAAAAATCTAAATATATATATATATATATATTGATTTTTTAGATATATATTTAGATTTTAAATTTTTTAGATATATTTTTTATATATATATAAAAAATTAGATAATAATTTAATATAATAATATAATAATAATAATAATAATCTTATCTAAAGAAAATTTAGATAAAAAATCTAAATATATATCTAAAAAATATCTAAAAAAATCTATATATATATATATATATGTATAAGTACATATATATATAAGTCTGGTGAAAATCTATATTTTTCTTACGGTTAACAAATCCCATGAAAAGACCAAAACTGACAATGAATTGATCCGAAAAACAAGTATTTTGTGTGAAGCCAAAGCCTCGCGTCACTGATTCCTCTGAGCCAAAGATCACCACTGTTGTCCTCGTTAAAACAAATCAATCAGCCGCTCTGTACTTAAATGAACCTTTCTTTCTTTACGATGCCCTTTCGGCCTTTAATTTATTTAGCGTCAATCCCACATACATTGCTGTAAATACTCACTTAAGTAGTCCCACACAGAGCACCATTTACTCAAGTGTCTTTTTTAGTAAATCATTTAGCCTGTATGAAGTTAAGTAGGAACAAATGGGCTTGGGGCTGAGAGCCACAGACAGGAGAGGGAAAAGTAATAAATGTTTTTCGTACTGATTTGCTTGGATTGGATTACAGGAAATATCCTGAAGTTCATGACTGTAATTGGCTAAATGTTGTTAATGCTGATGAGACCTCATGTCAGCTGTTGTGCATTGTTTACAGTCACTGTGCCCTCTGAAGAGAGGAGGCAGTGAGCGCAGACTATTTAATATGATAATACATTTATATAGCGCTTTTCTACGTACGCAAAGACGCTTTACAAGCATGTAAACAGACATGCATACACAAATCGTACACACAAGATGCAAACAATAAAACGGAACAAAACCAGAGCATTTAAAACTAGTGGAGGCATGAGATGGAGATGGAGGGGGGGGGGAGTTCTGCAGGGGAAAGCAATCTGGAGGTGGGTTTTAAGGGCTTGTTAGACTGTCTGGTGTGGTTGGGGAGGGAGGGGGCCGCAACTGAGACGTCCCCGTCGCCTGCAGCTTGGTCCTGGTGATTGTATCTAACAGACCTGAGGCAAATAATGTAGTGTTCTGACTTTTAGCGGCGCCCTTTACCTTAATCAAGCCACAAAAATGTTTGCACGTTCCTTCCCCTTTTTAGAAACACGCTCACTAATGAATCTTCAGATGTTTTAAATGCCACCAGTAATGAATTGCTGCCTCGGAGGAGACGTTAATAGGTAATGCTGCAGATACATCTTCACCGTGAAAAGGCTGAATGTGATGGTTGTGCTGAAAAATGTCATTTCTTTGCATAAGCGGCTGCAGGATGAAAACCAAAGAGAGTGAAAGTGCTCAACCCTGTGGCGTCATCATGTAGGGAATCTGTTGTGTGTGCAATATCAATGCATATTTACAAATACAAATAATTTGAGCCCCACACAGAGCTGCAGAAACCATGGTAGCGCTGCCATGAGGTAAAACAACATCGCTCTTTCTAAAAAGAGCAGCAGGCTAAAATGCTGCAAAAGCACCGGCGCTGTTCTGTAACGCAGCTTCATATGATGGATGTCATTTAGTGTCACTGGAAATCTACAAGAAAATATGCAGTTATTGTGAAAAAGGTGTATATTACATATTTTATATCCGTACCAGATTCATTTTGGTCCTGGGACACTTTTCGGTTTGTCTTTGGTTCTGTGTTGTTGCCTTCTTCTAGAATATAGATCCACTCGCATTAAATCTCCACATGTTTACTTATTACATCTTTGGTAAAAGCAGCGAGTGTGTGTGACTGAGCCACAGAGAGAGAGAGAGTGACAGCAGGTGGACACACACACACACACACTTTTGAAATCAATCCCCTTAATATCAAAGAATATATAGAGTGCGTCTGCAGGTCGAAGGTCGCCGATGGTGACTTTAATTTCGTCAGACGCAGGATGTGTACCTATCATTATCATTCATTATGAAAGCTTAACTGCTGCACACACACACACACACACACGCACACACACACACACTTTAGAAGGAAATCTCTTTTTTATTAAACGCAGCCTGCCCTTGAGAGAGCAGCTTAGGAGCGAGGAAGAGTGAAGTGTCTCGCTCGGATGAGTTTGTGTTTGTGTAGTTTGGTTGTTTCCATCTCTTTTCATTAAAAGTCCTTCGTTCAGCGCGTAGTGTGATGCAGTTACAGATACAGGAGCTTAATGAATAAAGCAGTATGCTTTTCAGAACGTCTCTGTATGAGTGTGTGTGAGCTCAACCAGCACTGCTTGTGTGCTTGTGTGTGTTTGATGTGGTGTGAGTGGTGGGAGGAGGACAGGTCTGTGACTCAGTCCAATAAATAGTTTCACATATCCCGGCATTCGTCACTTAATGAAAAGAAACGGGAGTCAGCTCCTCGTCGTTTCTCCCTATTGACTCATAATGGCAACCGTTTGATTGACTCCTCCCACGCGGTGCACAGTTTCTGCGTTTTGATTTATTTTAGTTCATATCAGTGTGTTTGTCTGCATCAGTGTGTGTGTGTGTGTGTGTGTGTGTGTTTGCTGTATGTTTGTGCTTGGGCACCACCTACTGGTCACATTTGGCAGCACTTCATACAACAGCTGTGTTTTTGTGAGTGAGCTCATTGCGTGACCCCTGCTGACCCCTCCCAAATTAAATCCGTACTTTGGCAGTCGGCCCCTCAGGCTCAAGAGCCCTTCTATCCCACTCCTTTAATGCATCATTAAAATGGATGCAGAGACAAAATACACCTAATGACAAGATGAATAATACATGTTGGACTGCTCTTTAGATACTTTACAGACACAACTAAAAGGCAGTAATTGTGGGTTTTAAGAAATGATCGTATTACTCAGCCCCCTATGGCACATCGCTATTAATATCACTGATTCATCTTAACAAGAGCTTTAACATTTGCTGTTCTCAACACTCCTCATCTTGCTATGATTGAGCAGACAAAAGGAAAGAGCACTACCCACAGAAACAAACACTTTTTCGACAGAAAAACGTCAGCATAGAGATGTTGCAGTCGCACTGTTTGACTGACAGATTATCTCTAATAATGCAGAGATGGTACAGCAAAAGAAACGTCCTAATAACAAAGAAGACGAAAAAGAAAAGGATCTTTTGAATCATTTGAGTTATAAAACTGAGACAAAATGTGTTGATTTAACCAGCTCTGTTCTCAAATCACAATTAGAGTCAAACTATTCCTTTTGTAAGGCTCATGTTTGCTTTTGTCTGCTGCCATTTTAAAGGCATCAGTGATAAGCATCAGTGCAAATATTCCCATCAGCCACATGTCAACCGCTCTGATCTCTGAATCCATGAACATAGTGTGAAAACTGTGCATTTGATGAATGAAAAGACGGCATTAAAAGTTACATGCGAGGTGTTCTGGATGAGCGTTAATGAACTAAACTGTTGTGTCAGGTAGGAGCAGCTTGTATTTACAGCATCAAGGAAAATGTTTAGGTACAAGCAGATTTAGGACTTAAGTTTGTGTGTGTTGTGAGAAGTCACAAGGTTTTGTTTTGGGTGGAGGAGGTTTAGGTCACTGGCAGTCTGTGGGTCAAAGATGAAACTTTGATCTCCGTTTTTCCGTCTCCCCTCGGGCCTCTTGGGAAAGCAGTTTTCACTTGAGATGCAACTCAGGGTTTGTGTCCAAAGCGACTTACGATAAGTGCAAACAATCATGAGGATTCAAACTCAGAACAGCAAAAATCTTGCAAGTACATCAGCTTCAAACAGGTGAAATCATGTAAGTGCAGAACAATAGCTTCAAATAAGCCAAACCAATGTGCAACATACAGAAATAAGAGGAGTTCTTTTACTGATTTATTTATTATTATTATTATATCCGAGGTGCTGTCGAAACAGGTGGGTTTCGGAGTTGCAGACAGAGCGAGGCCCCACCACGCAGCCTAATGAAAATCTATCTTAATGCAACACAGCTCTGGCATGTGTCTACACAGGCAGAGCTGTAATCACTGCTTAATGTTTGTGCACTGATGAGCTGAGGAAGGAAACAGATGTAAACTAGTGCAGTTGGGGGTTGCCAGCCTGCTCCTGCATGAAGGGAGTGCTGGCCACAGATAGTTCTCCCGTGGTACGAGCTAACAACGCTATAATTCAAGCCCGGCCATATTTAGGCAGAGCTCAGTGCTATGTAAACAGAGCTCACCGCTGAGGGGAGGGCTCACTCCTGCACTCGTGTCCGTGTCCATCAACAGAGCTTGCACATAGCTGAGAGGAGAAAGATTCTGAAGATTCTCAAGCTGTGAAAGTAAAAGTAGATCTGAAGAATTTAGAGACTCCCACAAGTGTCTCTGAGTATGTAGTGCATCAGTACAAGACATGCTTGAGAGTCATTTTATAAATTCCCTTGAAGAATGCTGCTGCTTTGAGA
This sequence comes from Bovichtus diacanthus, assembly GCA_943590825.1. NCBI lineage: Eukaryota > Metazoa > Chordata > Actinopteri > Perciformes > Bovichtidae > Bovichtus > Bovichtus diacanthus. The sequence goes on along the minus strand of CALSBV010011200.1, from coordinate 1,402,777 downwards.
TGGACGACCTGGACTAGCTCTGAGGACTGCGAGGTCTGCACAAGAGATCAGCATAAGAGACCCGGTTTGGTGAAACCTTTACATGGCAGCATGAGTGAGGCACTCTGGGAAAGCTCTGGGGAGGCTGCTTCCTTCCCACTCAGCAGCACTCAGCCCATCAGGCTGAAACCGCAGTCAACGTCTGGATCGCCCTGTGGATCCCCAAAGATGTCCCCCTGCAACTCTCCTCGAAACTCCCCCCGGCACTCTCCTCTGCTGTTCCGCAAGCTCCTCATGACCCGTAGCATCGCCCTGCAGAGGCGCTTCACCTTGGCACACACACCCAGGTAGTATTAATAATTAGAAGCCTCTGGCATGGATCTAACTCAGGATGTATAGGGATCTGTCTCCAGAATGTGTAATAAATCGATAATAGTGCTGTGAATGTTACGATTCGATTTAACGATGCCCGATTCAGTCCTTAGGGGGGCTGATTTCAGGATGTGCTATGTTTGCTGTGCGCTAATAAAGCAGGTAAAGTATGACATGAAAGCAAAGTGTGTGTAGGATTATGGAGTTGTTATTTTTGAAAAAATGTCAACTGATCGCAATAATATAAACGCACAAAGACAAAAAAGTGATATTTATTCATTCTAAACTTGCACAAAAAAAAAAATGTTTTACTAAAAAGTTTTAAGTATTTCTCACTGACTTCAAGAATAACAAGTTCAAGTTCTACAACAAATAAAAAGGCTCCATGTTACATAAATGCAATTGCTAGGCCTAGTCCAGCTGCATTTTATTTTTGAGAAACCTTTTCAAAATAAAAGTAACTCTGTAAAACTGGTCATTTGTGTGATTTTTCAACAAATCACACAATTTAAAAAACGTTTTAAAAGCCGATTTGTTGAAAGTTGTGAATTGATTCGCCGCTAATTGATACGATTTTCATGAATTCATATTTGTGATCGCTGAGATTCAGAGGTCATCTTCAGTCTTTTTGACTTTGTGATCCTGCTGATCCAGTTATTTCAGGCTCTGATAGGTAAAGGGCCATGTTTCAGTACAAAAGCTGCTTTTTTCACATCATCAAATGTGTGTCATGGGTTTGCTGTGGTAAAAAAAAGGCCCATTGTCTGATGAGAAGGTAACTGTGGGAAACCACGATTTTGTTGACGTCTGGACCGGTGCAGTCTCAATGGAACTCATTGTTCTTGAAATGAAAAAGAGTTTCTTGTTCTTGCCTAAGGTGTCCAGCACTGCGTTCAGCAGACCTGGCATAAGTCAAATAGCGAGGAGAAAAGATCCTATAGCAGACGCTGGACTGCTTGTCTCTGACCTGAGGTTTTAGCAGAGACACACAGCATCATGTGTCTCTTCTACGTCAGAGCAGATGGAGCTGATTAGATTTAGCAGCAACACTGCCTAAATTGGTATTTCATGTGTCGTATGATGAAAAGATATCTGCAGAACTGTATTGTTATGGATGGAGATTAAAGTCAGAACAGAATGTTAAGTAAAGACAACAGCATGTCATTTTCTGATTTTTTAAGTAGAAGCTTAGCAGTGTTGTTGGGTAGTGACGTATGAAATAGATTTTCCATGTACTCGACCGTGACCTGTAGGTCATTTGAAATAACTGGGAGAAAGCTGCATGGAGGGAGAATCCCCTGCTGTCTCCAGCCTTCTCCAAAACAAACAGGAAAGTATTGTTCGGGTCATAAAAGTGCAAATCTAGTGGCTTGCAAGCCACTGTTAAATTGAATTGCTTGTGTAAAATTACTTAATGAGCTTAACAATGTGGTGTTTCTCACAGAATAACAATGCTGCGCGATGATCTGAGTATTACAGACAGCTGTCTCAATTTAAGAGGGTTTAAATTCTGAGAGATATTAGCGTTTCCCACATGTTAACAATGTTTTCATTTGATATTAACATGCGGTCACCATGAGGCTGCGGAGGTTTCTTTCATGTGGCTGCGAGCTGTTTCTAACAGTTGGTTCTAGTCCTGTGGTTTTAATTGTAAACACCCTTATTGTCAGTCTCACATACATACACATCATTCTAACAAACCTTTGAACACCCACAGGAGTATTGATCGTATGATATGATATAGTGCGGCATGTGCATTAGTTATTTTCGGTTCAGTGCGTAGAGCGTGCTTCAGACAACACACGCACCTTCGCTTCCTCTCGTTGCTCCTCATTAATCCAGTTATTGCTCGAGCCTGTTCAACCAACACATTTCTTAATAAACTCTGATGAGAAAAGCTCCCCTGACGATCTAAATCACTGCCAGTTTTCAGAGAAAAGCAATTAAAGTCAACCAAATTTCACCAGGTGTGTCAAAGAGTAAACTCCAGCAATTATTTTTTAACTGGAACTCCCCCTGGAAAATGCAATAAATAAGAGTGATGACTGGAGGAAAGGCTGTAGTGCTTTACGGAGCAAAACAAGATTTAAGTAACACCACCGTGAGTTTAGCTCATAAGAGGGAAACCTATAGTACCAAACTATATGTATATGTACTATATCTATATGCAACAAACATCTTTAGACTGCTTAAAGTATTTATGTTTCCACATCTATCTCAATATAAATGAATTATAATTATTATTAAGTTAGTTTGGATTCAATTATATGCTGAATAACTTCAATTTAAAGCAAAATATTATCAGGCAAGCTTTTATTTCTGGTAACATTTATTGTAATTGTTTTGGTATTTTTGCCTATATTAGCTGATAGTAAATGAGGGTAGAGACACAGATCCAGCTGCGTCATGATTACATGGTTAGCGCTCAGTGTCCCGGGAAGCAAATTTAATTTATGCTTTTACTTTTAATGCACTTAAGTGTGGTGTAAATACCGTGAAAGTATTGCAAAAGCTACATTTTATAAATGTGCGCAGTGAAACAGTCGAGCTAGTGTTTCATGTGAAAGGTTTGAGTGAATTAAAAGAAATGTAAGAATAGAAATCCCAGAGAAATGTGAAGATAAAAGGCTCCGTTGCCCTTGATATACGTATGAAGGCTGAAGAGTTGGGATGTAAATGTCCTGCAATTCATATTAAAATTGTTCAGTTTTACTGAGGGCTGCACGACATGGCCAAAATCTTCTACCCTGATATATGTAATTTCATATCTCCATAAAGATATACATCACGACACAGCATGTTTTCTGGTAAATCAATAAATAGATAATCTATATGACATAACCACACGGTTTAATTTCTCATTTATTGAAGAATTGCAAAATGAACATAACAGTTTAAAGTGATATTATAGAGGAAATAATATCTCCATTTTCATATATGCATATATATTTGTTAATCGCATTGAACCGAGTGTGTCTTCAAATGATATTCCCTCAAACTATTCAGATATTCAGGGAAGATTGAGACGCTAAAGGATCATATTGAATTATCAGCCAGCCCTACAGCTGTTATATCACAAATCCTCTTATTACCTCAGTTTATTGTTCTGAACATGACGTACTTAACATTAATTCACCGACCACATGAAAAGCAAGTTGTACCACGTCTGTGCAGTGTCTTCTTTTTAGTTGGCAGCGTGCACGCCGTGCTCAGGGACGTGGACGCTGCAAGGCTGAAATGTTTAAATGTTTAAATGTCTAAATGTTTACGTGCTAGCAGCAGAGAAGCTCATGTTCTAATGAGGAAATAAGAAATGATGGTAAAAAGTTGATGCATAATATATCATTTTGTTTTGGTTTAATCTAGAGCTGCCGCTTCACAACGTAGAGCAACATCTATATCTGGCTCGTGTCTCCACTCGAGAGCCATTAATACCAGTTTTATGACGTCTCTTTATATCTCACTGCTCTCTCCTGTAGGTTCAAATGTTATTGCTGTCGGCCTTCAGAGTGTGTGTGTGTGTGTGTGTGT
>CALSBV010011200.1:1343689-1358726 GCA_943590825.1 Bovichtus diacanthus | reverse complement strand
TAGTATTAATAGTATTAGTAGTAGTAGTAGTAGCAGTAGTAGTAGTAGTATTAGTATTAATAGTATTAGTAGTAGTAGTAGCAGCTATAGTTGGTAGAAGCACTAATAGTAACAGTAGTAATTGTAATGGAGAATTTTCGCCTTGTGTCACTCACTTGAATACGACCGCTTGGGTGTTTTTTTTGCGACAGCCAATGGGAATAGTAAAGTAAAACCAGTAACTGGAATCAAGTGATAAATACATGTTTTCAGAACTTACCATGTAGTCCTACGGGCTCGCTCACTTTTCTCCAAGCCCAGTACAGACGTGGAGTCGTAGACAGACGTCGACAATAAGTTTGTCCTCCAGCTCTGATTGACAGCCGAGGTGCATGTAAGCAGAGTCGACTTATATTTCCACCAACACAAAGTTACATGTTGTAGAGGTGGTCGTATATTTTGAATGTGCTGTCAGTGGGATAGTGTCAGAGTCGAGCTCGTATCCACACTATCACAGAGCAAAGTGGAGCAATCAAGTAAAGTCTGAATATTTCAAATGTATAGTATATTCAATATGCATCTGTGTCTGTTTGTGCACGTTGCAGAGAAACAACATGACGTGGAGATCCTGTCTCCACCTTCTAAGGAGAAGGAGAAGAAGAAGAGGCCGATGTCACAGATCAGTGGTGTGAAAAAGGCCACACAGAGCCCCAGTTTAGCGCCCGCCTGCATCCCTCGCTTTGGAGTCAGCACACCACACGAGAGCCTGCTGGCCAAGGTGGGCACACACACACACACACACACACACACACACACACACACACAGATGTGCTGTGACTTATAGTTGTCCTGTTCCTTCTCCAGGAGGTGGAAGACATTAATCGTTGGGGTCTGGATGTATTCAAGATAGCAGAATTTTCTGGAAACCGGCCTCTGACGGTGATCATGTACTCCATCTTCCAGGTAGGATCCCTCAGCACAAAGTCTGCTGAAAAACATATAATAATGTCATAATGTCCCGTATGAATCTAGAGAACATCTGTTGTACTGCCCGGGGAACAGAGAGTAAGCTTTACAATGTATTCCCAGACAGGAGCCCACCACAGTCATCTCCGAGTATCTATTTTTATTTATTTATTATTTTCCTATCATATATATTTATTTTCTATTTCTATTGTTTCTCAATTTACCTTTTTTGTTACTTTTAAGGTATATTACAGATATTTTCTCTGTATTTTTGTCTAATTTAATTTATTTAATTTAATTTAAATCAATAATTTATAATGTATCTTCTGTAGTCAGCTGTTTTTGTTTTGGGCCAAACTAAAAATATTTCCCCTTTACAGTTACTGTTTTGTCCATTATTGACAATCAATGAAAAGACCTTTGAAATAAAGTTATAATTAAAATGTCTGCACATGATATAGGGGTGAATAAGTCTAAATGCAGTGAAGAAGTTACTGTCACTGTGACGTCGTAGTGTATCTCACGCTGTGACGCACAGAAGGAAGAAACTTGAAGCAACTTCCTGTCTCTTGAATTAAAACCACAGCAGAGAAAAACTGTATTTTGTGGCTGATGTGACTCTGATTCTCTTCCTCCTCTTCCTCCTCTTCCTCCTCCTCCTCCTCACCCTTCCAGGAGCGAGACCTTCTGAAAACCTTTAAGATCCCAATGGACACCTTCGTCACCTTAATGATGACCTTGGAGGACCACTACCATGCCGACGTAGCTTATCACAACAACATTCATGCAGCTGACGTGGTGCAGTCCACCCACGTCCTCCTGTCCACGCCCGCGTTAGAGGTGAGCAGAGGAAGCTGTTTACAGTTCAGTCATAGTTACAGTATCAGCGAGTTACTAACGTGTTTACTGCTCTGTGTCCGTCCCAGGCGGTGTTCACGGACCTGGAGATCATGGCCGTTCTGTTCGCCAGCGCCATCCATGATGTCGACCACCCGGGCGTCACCAACCAGTTCCTAATAAACACCAGTGGGTTCTGCTGCCTCCGCACACAACTACCACACACACGTTATCAACTCATTGTGCACCTGCAACCTTTTGATTTATCTCTTATCATTTTTATTATTTTTATTGTGAAATAAACACAAGTTAAGTTAACTTTGAAAACAATTTACTTTACAACTTTTTTACACTTTTAAGACTTTATTCAAAACACTTTATTTGTCCCCGCAGGGTCATTTTCAAAGGCATGCAGAGTAGTCCAGTAAAATATATTTCAAAAATAAGTAAAACACACGATGATCATAAGGATAATGATATGACAATAATAATATTAGTATAAAATCTGTATAGTAGAAATATATAATAGAAACATTCAGGACATTTTTCAGCTGCTTTAAAGATAATTAAGAACAAGTTGATTTGCTGTGTAATCAGGTTGCTGAGATATTGGACTTTTTTGTTTTTACTAAAGTCTGGTTCATTTGGACTTTTAACACTTATTCAGAACACTAAATGAATTAAAATGATTTTTTGAGGTGTCCTGTTCTATGGTTTTAACAATTTCAACCCACATCTGTGCAGGTTCAGAGCTGGCGCTGATGTACAACGACGCCTCGGTGCTGGAGAATCACCACCTCGCTGTGGGCTTCAAACTGCTGCAAGAAGACAACTGTGACATCTTCCAAAACCTGAGCAAGAAACAGAGAGACTCCCTCCGAAAGATGGTGATCGACATGGTGGGGCGGCTGTATTTTTATATGTTGATATCCCTTTTAGCCGCGATATGGATATTTCCTGTTTTTTTGTGGAACAAACTAAAGGGGAAAGACAAAGAGTTTTGAGAAAGAGGCAATACACAAAAACAATCCTAATTCCTAGTGTTTTGAATTCTGTCTGATTTCAAAAAGAAAGATACTGATACACCAGTAAAAGACGAAAGTGTTAGACGCAGGGGCCAGAGGAATAACTGAGAGCCGAGAGACGATACAACAGTGTGTGTGTGTGTGTGTGTGTGTGTGTGTGTGTGTGTGTGTGTGTGTTTTAGTAACTCATTACAATGGTGGATACAGTGCGAAGAGAAATAAACAAAAAACTCTGCAAGACAAACAGTAAATCATTTCACACACACACACACGTCCTGCATCATTCACAAAACTCCAATGACCAGTTTTCTTTAGAAATACAGAAAACAAGCAGGCCCCGTGACACAGGCGGCGTGCGCAGGTCACATGGGCAGCGTGAACGTGACGCCACTGACTGACCATGTGTTGAATCTCGTCACCAGGTGCTCGCCACAGATATGTCCAAACACATGAACTTCTTGGCGGACATGAAGACGATGGTGGAGACCAAGAAGGTCACCAGTTTGGGAGTCCTGCTGCTCGACAACTACTCCGACCGCATCCAGGTGAGAACGCAGTGAATAATGTGTAGAACTCATAAGTACATGATGCTTTAGGAATATCACGCTGACAAAAACAGAAATATACAGCCACGTGTACTCACACTGTAGAAATACTGTTACAAAGAAAAGTCTTGCACTTAAAATGTATGAGCATTAAAATACACTTAAAGTACCAAAAGTAAAAGTACTCATTATGTAGAATCATTTAAGAATAGTTTTTATCATAGTATTGGATTATAATTGATAGATTAATGATGTACGTATGACTTTAATGTAGCAGCTGGTCAAGGTGGTGCTAATTTTAATCTATAATAATATTTTATGTGTTGATTATATATTGTTTTAATAATCTGATTATGTTCAGTAACTACAGCTGTCAAATAAATGTAGTGGAGTTAAAAGTACAATATTTCCCTTTGAGGGAGTAGAAGTATAGAAGTATAAGTTGCAGAAAATGGAAAATACTACTTGTACTTAAAGTATTACTCAAAACTCAGGTAATAGTAAAGTACTTGCACTTAGGAACAGTACTTGAATGGGTATACTGACACAGTTAAATACATACTGTATGTAGCACCTCCTAACTTCATCATCAACATTATGACTCTACATATTTCACATAAAATGCATTATAAACAGCAGGATGAACAACATTTCAATAAAAACTAGTTTTGTGTTCCAGCGTCAGAGAATTAAGTCAGGTTTTAAAAACGGTTCATGAATCTGTCGCTATACTCAGAAATGTTTGAATAGTTTAAAGTGAGCAGTAAATAATAAGCAGTACGTGAACTTCACACACACAACACACTGAACAGCTCGTTGTGTGTGTGAAAGTGCTGCCTCCTGCTGGACACATGGGGTCATTGCATCTGTAGAGCTCCACTAATATACACTGTTATACACTGTAGGCGGTGGCTTATTAGGGTAAAAAGAAATGTTTCTATTAATATTTAGAGAAAAACTCACAAACTCAAACATTTACAAGAAAAAAACAAGACCATAAAGGCACACATTTGCAAGAAAAAACTCACAAATGTATGAGAAATCAGAAAAAATGGTATTTATTATTTATTATTTGTCAGGGAACGACATCACTTCACTTTTCAAGGCTGGATCAACCTCATCAAAGCACATTATGACAAATGTATGACTTGACAATCTTAGATAATATTCAAGTGTTCAACTTATTTATTTGTGGAGTATTACCCCTGGCTACTTTTATTTTATTTAATTTATTTTTTTTTTTTTTACCAATAATGGCTCTAACACGTCTTCATTTATAAATAGAATAAAATAAATGCTAGTTATATTTCTCAAGTTATTGTACTACTTTATTGTACTTATTGTTATTGTGAGTTTTTGTAAACGTGGCAGTCTGACGGAGCGTCTCTCCTCCAGGTTCTGCAGAACATGGTCCACTGTGCCGACCTGAGCAACCCAACCAAACCGCTGGAGATTTACCGGCAGTGGACGGACCGCATCATGGAGGAGTTCTTCACCCAGGGAGACCGGGAGCGGGACAAAGGCATGGAGATCAGTCCCATGTGCGACAAACACAACGCCTCCGTAGAGAAGACCCAGGTAATTACTGCCACACGGGGCTGAAGGGAAATAGTGGAAACGTTAGAAACTTCAAAGAGTTTAAGGCTCTTTTTCATCCTCCAGGTTAACATCAGAGAGCAAAAGGTGAAACGAGAGAAATCTGGGGACCGAATACTGAATAAAAAATATATAAATGATCAATTAAAAAAGTAATTTGATGCACTGCAGTCCAACATTGTCTCTGTCACACTGACATGTTTCATCCCCAACACAGAATATTTATAGAAATGCTATTAAATCATATCCAGATATTTAACCCTTCATCCAAAATGTCCTGGGGAGACAACTAAACTGCCCCTAAGCAGCCTTATTCATTACTTATTGTACTCCTGTCATATTTGTGTGTTTATTATTGTTATTAATAACATTATTTCTATGACCAGGTGGGCTTTATCGACTACGTTGTCCACCCGCTGTGGGAGACATGGGCAGACCTGGTGCACCCTGACGCCCAGGACATCCTGGACACGCTGGAGGACAACAGGGAGTGGTACCAGAGCATGATCCCCCGCAGCCCGTCGCCCTCCAGCCCCGAGGAGCACCACGTGGAGGTGCTGCCGGGGGGAGCTGTGGGAGCAGGAGGGGCCGTCCCTTCAGGAGGAGGCGGGGACAAGTTCCAGTTTGAACTCACTCTGGAGGAAGAAGAGGAGGATGAAGAGGAGGTGGAGTCTGACCTGGAGAGCCCCCTGGAGGAGGAGTCGCAGTCGGGTGGGGAGCGTCAGCGGGACTCCTCCTCCCCCTCTTTGTCCCCAGACCCCCGCAGCAGCAGGTACCGCCCCCCCTCGCCTTTCCCGTCTCGGACCCTGAACCTGGCCACCATGTCGGTGCGGAGCCCCCACAGGACGCTGGCCTCCCCGGGACGGGAGGGCGCCGACAGGGACAGAGAACTGAGCCAGGAGGGCGACGGGGTGGCGTGCCTACGTATGGGCACGTAACAACCAGCACAACCTGCCCCGCTTGAGAGACACGAGCACTGGATGTGGAGAGACTGAGGCAGGGCAGGCCTTCACCAAGAAAGTCTGTAAAATCACTACAGTCCCTTTACACTGGAGACACGCGCTCTGGAGAACAGGGGGACGTTCCCCCTCTGTTTTTATTTTATATTTTAACAAGAAGAGTTTCAGCCTCTCTGGGTGCCTGAATGTGTCCCGTCCTGCTTTGTTGTAGCTTCAGTTGGGAGAGTCCCAGACAAAGAACTGCTGCATTTTAACCGAGGCGTGATACTGTAACAAGAACAGAAGGTAAAGGAAACGTCTTCCTTCAAAATAACTGATTGTGACATTCAGACATGAGAATGAGCATCGCCGTGGTCTGACAGGGTCTTGGAAAATTATTTTGCACCATAGTTTTTAATTTAGGATATGAAATTACTGAGTCTGGTTGGAATAAGTGAGTATGATTTCTTTTGCTTGAGAATGATGTGAGAGATGAATCATTTTACCAAATACAGGATGTAGATGAGAGTAAATGGATGGACCTAAACCTCAGGGTATGAAGAGATAATCTATTGTAGCATGGATGTAGTGGGTTCCCCTGATCTGACCCTCGACCCCAAACCGTCTTTCCTTGTTTGATTTACCTCCACACCTGAGACTTTGTTTAACCTGCGTGTCTCGACATTTAATTAAAGCCCTTTAATAGAAAAATTTGGCAACTGAAGCAATGAAATAATATATATTTAAACCAGCTTGTAGCAGCGCAGAGATTGAACACTGAAGAAGACTGAACCCCAGTCGAAGAAGACTCCACCTGTATAATGAGTTTGGGCTTTATTTTCTTTTTGTACCTGAGATGATTTTGAATGGCGTCGTTGTTTTAGGGGTTCGGAACAGTTCTTTGTTGTACATTTGCTGGTCTCGTCTGTGTTTATGTGCTTGAAAAGCATTTTTTTTATCAGGGTGCCTCCGGTTCGCAGTAGCACTTTACCATCTCTGCCCTTCAGCTCCTTTATTCAGTCGCACAAAGGGCTTCGTCCGCTGTCGGCCTGCTGACGATCACAGACGCACAGCTGACTCCAGAGGGCAGGGCAGGAAAATCACAACCTTACTTACAAAGTCCACAACCTCCCGGTGGTCGAGTAATATGGGAATTATAAGACTTCTTCGGTTTTGTGAGAAGTTCTCCTCAGTTTCTTGAGGTACACGTTCAAAGTTTTTATTGTTAAAACAGTAAAAGAAAGAAAAATACAAGTGCAACTAAATAAAATCCACCTGGGTTGCACTTTTGTTTTTAAGGCAAATATATAAATGCAATGTTCTCTGATTAGGATCTGAGGTCCAACATTTAAAAACCCTGTTCCAGCAACGACAGCAGCCTTTCTGAGTGTATTCCTCAGAGTCTTAATGCCTCTGTTTTAAATGGCGTCTTCCATTTAACGTCTGGGAACTGATGCTGTTGTGTGAGAATAACATTCAATTCATATTTATCTGGCAGCGGCACAGACGCTTTGAGCTGCACTGAGCGGCAGATGCCAGTTCATTGCTTTTCTTAATCCAACTTTTAAGGATATTGCTGGTGTCATTTATATATTTTTCTTGTTGTCAACAATTCCCATGAAAAGACCAAAACGTACCTTTTTTTTTTTTTTTTTTTTTTTTTTTTTTTAAAAAACCCTTCAAAAAAAAAAAAAAAAATTTTTTTTTTTTTTTTTTTTTTTTTTTTTCCGTCTCACAATACTCGGCTCTCAGTCAGAAATAAATCTTTAAAAAACGTGTCACACATTTATATTGATTTTCATTTTTAAAAGGGGAATTATATTATATTTTTATAGCACACGTGACTCCAGCAGGAGTAACGGACTATTTTTCATCTGAGGATTAATACACTTTGGTGGAGTTATTTATTCCCAGCAGCAGGACAGTGTATGTCCACAATAAGCTCGTGTACATAATAAAGGATTATGTTGCTTAGTGCAACACTGGGGCTCACTGATGTCTTTTTAATATTTATTGTACAACACCTGAGGTCTATGGCACCGAGGAATAAGCTGCTACTCAGACTTGTTAGTGTGATCAGTTCATTGTGGGTCTTTTTCGTCTTTTGATGGCCATTGTTGACTGTTTGGAAAACGTGGCACACCACCACGTGTCCTTGCATTTGGACCTGTCATTATTTCCTCCCCTGCAGATTAATATATTGACTAGAAAAGCTCTTCCTTGATCAAACCTCAAGGAAATCTGTTCCTTTTCTAGAACTACCAGAACAGTTTCATTTAATATTTGCACACAAAAGTTAAGCTCCACAGGTAAATAAGACCTGCTTGTTATTTTAAACGTACTACTTTCTGCCAGGGTCTTATAATTCCTCGCCATGGTGGGACGTTCCTGCCCTGCCAACAGGATGTCCAGATCAGAATTAGCCGACAGAAATGAATCAAGCTAAACAGATTGTGATCCATCAGGTTATCGGTCTTATTTGATAGAAAGTGCTCCACTGGGATATAACTGTGTGCCATAAGTGTTGAAAACACACAAACACCTGCCAGCCTACGATGCTGTACATTTTTACACTAGAGATTTTAACCTGATGATTGTATCGAAGTCACTGACTTTATAGTGTTAGTTTTTACGAATGATACGTGTTACCAGTATGTAAAGCAGAGCGTTTGTTAGATTTTGTGCAGCTCATGATCAGTCTGATCCGATAGTGACTCGAGAACGTGTGTAGTTGAGTCACCGAGGTAGAAAGACCAGGAAGAGAACGAGCGCCACACAAAGACACGATGCACTTCCTGGTCAGGCAGTCGTAGAAAACACTAGTCTAACAGTATTTCATTGACTCAGCTTGTAAGCTTTACTGAGCAGCCTTACATGTAATAGGAGTGGTTGAGCCTAGTGTTAAAGGACCATGATGCTGTTTTAACATGCCGAGCCTCCGAGCATCGTTTGATCTAAAGTTCTGGGAAAGAGAGAGAAAACAGCTCATTTCCAGGCTTTAAAATACAGAATCTCAAAGATTTACGATACGTATATGTTATTAGGGCTGTACCGAATTGACACAACATTGACATTTTAATTCTAAATCAACATTCAATGCTGCCTTGTTTTTTTTTCTTTGCTGTTGAATAAAATATATTCATTCAGTTTAAATCTGATGTTTCTGCACAGTTGCAGATAAGGATTAAGTCTATACTAATATTATAAGTATTATAATATTGTGGGATTGTTTCTGACTCGTGTGATCCAAACATTTCCACTTTTTAATTACATTTATATCTCCACAATAACAGAAACAATCTGTTTTGCTTTAGGGTGATGACATTCAAAGCTTCATTCAAAAACCTGAAAAGATTGTAAAAACAAAGACTTTCGGTACGGCCCTTTAAATTATACATGTCATGACAGCAGCAATATCTTTCTTCTGTCTTCATACACATATTCGTGTGTTTGCTGTGAAAACAATCAACTGAGGAAGTTAACTACATGTATAAATTACTGTCATGTTTTCATGTTTTGCCAGTTACACATTTTATTTAGCTTCCAGTCTTGAAATCCCTTAAACTCCGCGATGGAAACGCCTCGTAAATCTCAACATTAGGATCAAATGTTCTGGTGATTTACAGACTTTACCTGCAGCGCCATCAACAGGCCAACGTTTGTACTTGCAGACGAGTAAAGTCAGAATGTCGTAGGCAGATGAAGGCTTCATATTATATTATTATATTTTCTGATCCTCATGGCCTCCTCTTCACCCCGACAAACCTTTTGTTTTACGTAGAACACTTTAATATTGTGTAGGAATGAAAATTGCATCTTAGCTGAGATTTAAACATTTAGCCAGTTTTGGAAAAGTTGCTCTGTTGTGCTGTAATCTTCCCTTAAGCCTCCTCTTCCTCCTCTTCCTCTCCAAGCTTTGGGTCTTGGTACCAAATGTCTGCAAATATTTGTGTGTGCAGTTTATTTTATTCAGACTGCTGGTATAGTACCTGCCTAACACTGGTTAAAAAGCACATTTTCCTCAAGTAACTTGGAGTTTAGACAGTTAGCACTTTTTATATTAAAAATGATTTATTTATTTTTTTTAAACAATAGTTAAGATTAGTTTCTAAATAAAACGCTATGCTTCCCTCAGACAGATGCTATCAGTTAGCTCTCCTGCAGCACAGGACAGTTTACATGGAGTACACTGGGTAGTTTGCACAAGCAGTGACAGAAAAGCAATATACAAAATAATCTGTTTTTGGCTGTAGTTCTAAAATTCCTACATTTTGATGCAAGACAATGTAAACAAGTAAAGCTTTATTTTTATAGAATTTTTTTTTTTTTTTTTTTTTAAACAGTTTAAGTGCTTCACACACAAAATATAAAAGTAAAAATTGATTACAATATGAAACAAGGAACAAAAAAAAAATAAAATAAAAAAAAATATACAAAAAAACTGCAAACGTAAGAGTTCAAATGGCATTTCCATCACGTGGGTTTACTGTGGATTTGAAACCTTAAGCGGTGTCCGTCGTCAGCTGTAGCTCGGCATGTTATCACGCAGCGTGGCTCTTTACAGGAAGACATCAGTGCCATACAGTGTTAAATGTGTTGTCGCGCTGATACTGCCAACATCAATGTTCATGCTGTCTGTGTCGTGCAAACTTCTATAAAAGATATTTATTCTTCAAACATGTCTGTCGAGACAAAGTACTGTAACAGGACATTTGCTTTTATGTTCTGGAGCCTAAAAATCAAGTATACATTTAAAAAAAAAAAAGTACACCTGCCACTCCAATGTTTGTCAAAGAAAATAACTATTTTTGTTTCTCATTCTAAGCCAAAAGACTCGGGAGTTCAGGGTGTTTTAAGCGAAAATGCCAATAAATAATATGGAAATGTATCAAACTGGCTGTTATTATTTTGTTCATTATATAGACTCTAAATTAGAGTTTTTCAAGTGGAAATAATGTCAAGAGATATAAGTTCAACCAGAGATTTATTCCACTGTATCTCACATCTTTAACTACAAACTAAACATGATTTTGATATTTTTATTTGGTACATTATGCAGGTTGTGTTCAGCAGAAGCCTCTGTTCAGTCTGACCGGAGCTCCAGTGCAGGCGGGAGGCTTCACGCCCTGGAGACACAAGACAGTTACATTACACACACGCAGAGACGCACACAGACCCGAGACGCACGCACACGACACGACAACACACACAAGACAACACACACTCCTAGGCTATTAACTGCCAAATATCCTAACAAACAATCTGTATTTTGGAGCTGAAACAGTCACGTTGAGCAGTTCTGGACAAAAAACAAACACATTTATAATTTTCTCTCTTCTACCAGCACTGACATCTCAAATATCCCAAAGAAGAGTCACAGTAATGAGGGGACATATTTTTTTAAATAAATAAATAAGTAGTCACCTTGTAGAGTTGGCAAACCAAGCGGAAGAGGGACGACGTGGCTTGGTTCTCGTGCTCTTCCGTGTATTCCTGAAACGGTTTATATCTTTAAGGCAGTTACAACTTCAGGTCCTCACTCGTGTGAACGATATCTCATCTACGCTTCAATGAAGCCGACACTTATTGGATAATTATTTGACCTTCCAATATCAGAGAGGACATTTAGTTTTGGATATTTTGTCAAGAGATGCTTCTTTATGATTAAACCAACACTTTTAACTTCACTCTAAAGTTTAGACAACTATGCAAACTTTGACACCCAAAGCTTTTGCAAAACAGGTGCAACAATTAAATGTTTTTGATCTCTGCAATGTTTCCAAAAATGACAGTTTTATTCATTTGAACAATTGCAAAACAGTCTGCAGAGGCAAACCTTGTGTCAGGTTTAGACTCGTGTCAGACAGAAACATCATATCCTCCGCAGCTCAGACGTCATATAATTATAATATATTCAGATTAAATGTTTTCAACATTACTAAAATCATTCAAAAGTGTAATTCTGCCTTTTTAAGTCAAGAAAAGCAGAAGAAAGAACGTTATTACTTCACGACTACGTAAAAACTATGCATCAGTCTTCATTCGTCCAGTGTGTTTTACCCCATTGAAGGTGACCCAGGGCACGTGTGTGTGTGCGGGGTTCAGCGCTCTGGTCATGACAGCGTTGGCGTGCATCAGCTGGTGTCCCAGATCTCCCGTCACACAGGAGGAGACACGCGACCACGAGACGGAGGGAGCGTACAGCTGGAGACACTGAGACAACACACATTAGATTAAAGAGTTTTACGCTCTGGTCCTGAAGAAACATTTCACTTTACTCACATTTTCTTACCATGGATCCTGCAAAAACTCTTCAAATTAAAAGATTTCTGCATCTTTTTTTCCGTGCACAAACCTCCCAAACAAACAGACTGTATATGTTACTTACTTTAAGTCAGTCATATTTAATGTTATAGAGAAATACCTTGATAACATTTAAGAGTAAAGTTCAGGTGCTTCAACTTTATTTCTGAAGTGGTGGATGCTTTCAAAAGCAAACATCTGTTAAGTTTAACAAATGTGACTCAGATTTCCACGCAAAGAGAATCTTTGTGATTGGAGTCAATATACTTTTCAGTATATGGAGAAGTCTGTAACGCCTGATATCCCTGAAGATTTTAGACATGAAACCCTGGGGAGGCAGAGAAGCTGCATAGAACATTTGTTTCAGCTTCTTATTGACTTAAGACGTAGTCAGAACTTTACTTTAACACTACAAATTACAAACAGTAAGGATTGTACAGGTCAGTTTTATAAAGCTGTGGGAGGATGTATATAGATACACACTTTATTTAACCAGGTAAAAGTCTCCTTGAGATGAAATGCTCTTTTTC
Source organism: Bovichtus diacanthus (assembly GCA_943590825.1). Lineage (NCBI taxonomy): Eukaryota > Metazoa > Chordata > Actinopteri > Perciformes > Bovichtidae > Bovichtus > Bovichtus diacanthus. The sequence continues at coordinate 1,346,007 of CALSBV010011200.1, read as the reverse complement.
CATGAGCATTGTTTTTAAACTTACGAATAATGTGGTTTAGAGTTGAATAGAATAGAAGTTTTAAAACCTCTCTCTTTTGTCTTACAGCTCACGTCTTGTGCAAATAAAAGAAAAGCTTGATTCTGTGGATACGTACGGGCTGGGCAGCGCTGAGGACATCTGCAGCCGACTCCATGCAGGAGATGATCTGAAATGCTGAGTGTCCCGTTAGATGGATGATACAGGCCTGAGGAGCAGATCAATCTAAAGTCAGCATGTGGTATTAATTTAAATGTGACGGAGCTACAGTGAAGGTGATAAAACGTTCAGACCTCAATCATGTTTCCTCTGCATTCAGGTTCTCCATGCTGACAGGCGAAGGGAGAATTTGCTGATGGAAGCTCCTACAAGAGAAGCAACTTCTAGTAAGCATAGGAGGATACATTTATATTGATTATTAAAAAAAGAGGAGGATCAATATACCTTGGCATTACCGTAGGGGACCAGAGTGACAGCCAGGATGTCGTGCAGCATCGTCCAGGTGGGGAAGAGCTGCTGGGTGATGAAGACTCTGCAGGCCTGACACAAACTCTCATAGTACAGAGTGACAGAGACTGGAGGAACAGCCTGGTTTAATCTGGTAGCATTCACCTCCATACACTGCTTCTGGACCTTCGAGGACAAAGAGAGAAACGTGTCAAATGTATAAAAAGAGACAGCTAAGATACATGAACCCAGTTTTAAATCTTAACACATTTTATAGTTTGGTGGAAATAAGCTAGAGTAAACAAAACATCTGTTAATTAGGGTAAAATTGTGTGAAATCCTGATGCCACAAATTAAAAAAACACTAACTATTTTATACTACAAGTATGTGGTGAAGGAGGGCACACTTTGTATTCATCCACTGCAGACCGGATCCTGTTTTTGTCCAAGGGGGAAATTAAGTCAGTTTTAAAAACAAAAAAAAGAGAATATTGCGTCGCTAAAACATTTAAAGACAGTTTGAGTCACTGATTACAGCTTCTACTTGCTTTTATTCGCCTCATTTCAATGTAAATTTAACTTTGTGATGTCAAACCAGCATTTTCAGAACATGGGTCCAGTGTCCTGCCAATGGGCATTTTATACACAGTCAGTAACTTAACGTTCAAAGTAAAAACAAACTGTTTTTACTGTTTTTTCCCCACTTTAAACTGATTAAGAGTTTGTGTGATTTGACCAGAGCTGCTCTGCCGGTCACATGAAGAACCACTGGTGTTCAATTTCTGAAGCATGACTCTCATTTAAAAACAGACAGGAAATGTCTCATGTCCAGAACAGTGATCCTCAAGGATATTTACACAACATGGGGTTTTATATTCAAAATAAAAATCAAAGCACCCCTTTTTATACCCCTTTTTTTAACTTTTTATAAATTGTCACTAGAATAAAAGACCATTAAAAAAAGTAGGCAAACCCAACGAAAAAAAATGGAAAGTAAATATGCAAACGAAATAAAATGATCGTTCAGTATTTGGCTAATATTTTGACAATAAAATAAAATAAAACACATTTTAAGCAAAAATGAGTTAAGTGCATCCCACGAACAGGGAATCCAGAAATAGTGTAGTAAAAGATAAAACCCCTCTCTAGCTTTACTTTTTAGTGCATTTATTTTGCCTTCACATTATTGTCTTATAACATAAATGCCATTATTGTCTTGTGGGGCCAATTAATTCTGTTTGTGTCGCCTATTAATAAGAACATAGAAGCATGTTCTGCTGCAGGATGACAAAGCAAAGAGTAAAGTAAAAGTAAAGAGATGTGCTCATCATACTCACATTGCACGCTATTGCTATCTCCAGGGATCGACACCACTGAGACGGCGGGTACCGGCAGCCCGGTTTGGGGTGAGACCCTGCGGAGCTTCTCTGGACAGTGCAGAGTAAAAGCACCAACAACAGTCCCGACAGCTTCATGTCTGATGGGTGAAGTCTGCACAGAGCGAGGGCACAAGATGCCTGAAGCTGCTCCTCTAAGAGCCGCCCAGTCAGCCCCATCATCAGCTGATTGACAGCAGGTGTGATTGACAGCAGGTGTGATTGACTCAGTGCTTCTGAGACAAACAGCAATAAATGATATCAGGCTGTTCATGGAGCACGTGCAAAATCAGGGTTCATTAGAGCGGGTTCATCGCGGAGAATGAGTGCATTATGGGAGGGAGGGGTGACAAGGTTTTATGACAACTGGCAATGGTGATAAAGCCGCCGCGTGAAGTAGACCCATGATGGGGACGTGCCTCCCTCTAGTGGCCACACACGAGCACTACACTCATGTATAATTAAAGTAAATAGAAA
>CALSBV010011200.1:1333207-1343679 GCA_943590825.1 Bovichtus diacanthus | reverse complement strand
GAGAACTGAAAAATATCAACCAAAATGATAATTCAGCGTTTTGTTTTTCGGGGGAAACGACTGGAGGACATTTTGAAGGCCGAGCGGCCAGCAGCTGTGACCGGATCCGGAGCTAACATTCACCGGGAGGCAGACAAGGTCACCGCCAACGACAGAAGCTCCCTGGCGAAGCAAGCGTTTCCTCGGCGAAGCAAGCGTTTCCTCGGCGAAGCAAGCGTTTCCTCGGCGACGCTGGACCGATGGAAGTCAAGCGAAATGAGAAGGAACTCGGCGGGCCAGCAGGACACGAAGCAGGGACAGGAACATGGTAGGTACGATATTTAGACAAACATGGCTATCAGTCATGCTATTAATACAATCGATATTCTTCAGACATCCCGAATTATGAAGAGTAGTTATGTGACTGAGAAGTCATGGAAGTGGCCTCTCATCCATGAACATGTTCCGTTTCCAACCACCTGTTGCATTGCCCAAAAAAAAAAATATATATATATATATACACAATTCATGATCCAGACCTTTAATAGTGGCACCAGGTGAGACACAGAGACTGGGGGATGATTCCCCGGATGCTGAGTTAGTGACATACATGAATGCCATCTCGGTTAAAAGCTAAATGTTGATAACTGCATTCTGTTTCAGGTAAACATCAAGAATGACAGTTTGCATTGGACATGTCCAGAAGAAGCTCTTCTGAAGGTAAGACTCATTCTCTTGACTCTGCTGCGTTTAGTGGTGCACACGTTGCATAGGTTTGTCAAGTAACAGGTTGCCAGTGGTGGAAAGTCATTAAGTAAATGTACTCAAGTACAATTTTGAGGTTTTTGATTTTTTAGTATTTACTTTATACTTCTACTTTATTACATTTCAGAAGTATTGTACTTTTTACTCCTACTACGTTTATATCACAACTCCAGTTATTTTGCAGATTCAGATTATTAATACCAAATATATTCAACAAATACAATGTGTTATTATATAAGACTTGTTATAATTCTCTGAGGTAAAGTCACAAGCTTCCTAACCCAACAGTAGGCCTATAACATAAAGTAGCTCCACCTTTACCAGCCACAACACTAAAGTGATGTACACATTAATGCATCACTAATTATTATAATCTAATAATATAATGTACATTATTCTAAAATGGGCCATTCTGCATATTGAGTTCTTTTACCTTTTGGTACTTTAAGTATATTTTGAGCAATAATTATAAACCAATAATATACAATGTAGTATTCTGAATATCTTTTGTACTTTTACTTGTAACAGAGTATTTCTACACTGTGGTACAATTGTTACTTTTACTCAGTAAAATATCTGAGTACTTCCACCACTGCGTGTTGCAAATCCTGCTTCTTAAGAACCTAATTTCTCTTACACATTCATCTCTTTGACACTATTCATACGCTGTGGTTATATATGGTAATCTGATGCTTGGTAGCCCACAGTTGCTGTTTGACACGGGTTGTTAAAATGCTGTGAGCGGAGCAGCAGCTGTTGAATGTGTTAAAGTAGATATTTTAAACAATTATGTGCAGTATATGTTTAAATCTGCGGCGTAAAACTATGTTGTTTGATAGTATGCAGTGAATCTATGGTGTAAACCATAGTGTTGTATTTTTTATTCTATTGAACCAGGTCCCATTGCGTTTGGGACGTCTTTTGCAAGGGACAGGTATCCCTTACTACATCAGTATTACTGGATACCTGGAGTATTACTACTACATGCAGTAAATCTGTTGGTACTGTTGTACTGTGGTGTCCTCAGTCTTTGTTGTGTCTTGCTCTAGGATTATTATATGAATATTAAATGGTGTTTTTGATGTATACTGGTTTATACTTTTATTAATCCAGGCCTGTGGTTTTCCGATAAAACACTTAACGAAAAGTGTTAAAATCCTCAGGTTATCAAATAATACTCGCAACAATTCATTAAATCATCATGTCAAATTTATTTGGGGATCTGAAAGTGCATACATGAACAATGATGTTCTGAAGGGGGGTAAAGTCAGGTTTTACACCAACAAAAAATGTTTAAATTGAAACCATTCATTTTCCTCAGATATGACTCCTAAATGAAACACAAGCTATTTCAAAAAAGCTGAATGTTATTGCATAATCAATACAGTAAATACACATTCACAATAACAGTATTTTCTAACAGCAATATTAACAAAGGGAGCTAATTGCTTTAGATTAAAGCAGAAAGACGAAGTCCATACAGCTACAATGGGGAAAATGTAAAGTCAGAGTTACAGAAACATCAAGTACTATGTTGAATATGATGTAGAGGTATTTGATCATAATAATAACATAATCACAAAACCTGTCAAAATATATCAAGTCCCTGGATCTTAAACATTTAAAAGATCCTCCTAACCAATGGACGAAATGGAAAACAAACCCATCTCTTAAAATTTTGTGTTTTTTTGTTTGACAAAAGTTGCTGCTAGATCGTGTTTACGTCATAGAAGACAGCTGATGGAGCCTAACACTGTGTGACTGTCACCATCAGTTACTACCTCCTTCCTCTACACCCAACCCTTAATGAACACATTGCTATACTTACTAAACTCAATCTTTCTCCAACGTAATACCTAAACACATACCAAACCCATCTGTCCCTCACAGCACTTCCTTTACTCAACAATCTAACCTTGTACCTGTGAACACGACCGCTTCTGTACAAAACCCCTTCACCACATCGATCTTGTCCAATTCTGCAAAAGACTCAAACGTGCATTCACTGCAAATGTTTTTCAACATTCACAGCAAACGGTTTTTAATTAATTATTTCTACAACATCCGTGCCAGGCAATTACAGTATGGTTAAACCTTGGCAAGTAAACTACTAAATTAAGATTGGGGAAAATATTGTCATCATGGCCTAAATGTACCAAAAAAAAAAAGCAAATGTTAATTTTGGACTGAGACCATATGCAAACCCTATTCTCCAATATTACAATCAAACATGCTACATGTCCATCCACTATTCCAGCTTGTACACCCTCTGCTTCTCTGCCTGTGCTCAGTGGCACAACACTTCCTGCCTTGTTGCTGAACTTGGGACTGACGTAGCCCTAAACACATCCAACATGAACCTTACTTCTTAGGAGGAACTGTGTGCGACATACATTCCCCTTCTAGGAATAAAACCTCCCATCATTACCACTAAACCCATCACCATCTCATTACCCTACAGAACATCTTGTTTCAGCCAGACACCCGTTAGGCTCAGGTAATCTTCCATGCCATAAATCCAGTGTATCTAGCGCAACATTTTGACAAACTTCCAAGAGTTTCTCAGGAAGAAGAAATCTCGTTGATTTTTTTTTTTGACGTTTTTTTTGGAGCAGAATTCTTATTTTTCGACAGAACTCGAAAAATAAGAATCTAAATGACAATCACTTTTCTTTTAATTTAGTCATGAACATTTCCGATGTTGACAGGCTAGCTAAATAGCTTACTGAGATAGCTCGTACCTCAGTACCTATTTAGATACACATTTGTAAAATGAAAACCGTAATCTGCTTGTAAGATTTTTTTTCTTTCGACATAACAATATTTTCTTTATAGCTTTGCATAATTCTATTAATACACAACAGCAAATGTATCATGTTAATGGTTGTTCAAGCATTAGGTAATAGTAGGTTATGAAGAATTATTTGGACAGAACTACTTTACATGATTGCAGCTGAAAGTTCATCATGACAAACATTTTATGATATGAGACATATTCTCCTATTAAACATTAATCATTTTGAAATGTGTTTTTAGTTATCTCTCTATTTCGTTTTATGTTTGCACAATGATAAAACAGTTAAGTTACAAAAAGAGATGGTGACAACAGAAAAAGTCCAAATTGTGTACATACAATTATGTCTTTACAGAACTAAATACTACTAAGTGGTCAGCTCATTAAAGAGACTTTTTGAGAACTCATATCAGTGCTTTTATCAGTGCTACGACATATCAATCTCAACAGCAACTTGTCCATATTTAGCACCACCACCTGCTTCAGTAACAGGGTGGATGTCCATGAAGACAGTCATAGTATCTCCACCTCACATGAGATACCTGTGTGCAAATCCTATGCTTTAAATCTAAACCCTGCAGAGCAGTGCTGTCGTCTATGTTGTGTGTCTGTGCACATACAACCTTTTCTGTGTTCCTGCTACAAAATTAACCCGGGATATTTAGGTTTCTTGACAACATTACATACATACATATTTCAAGTTATGGACTTAAATGAACAGTGCAAAAAGGTAAAAAAAAAAAAAAAAAAAAAAAACTAACAAAAGAAAACAGATATCCCAAATGACAATGACATTTTGATTTCACATGCCAGACGTGCAGCCTACATGCCTTTACATAATAAGTCATTTAGGTGCATCTGTCCATGTTTTACTCTATAACAAGTCACTATGAGATGAAAAGAATAGTGTTTTATTTAACGGTCTGATGACGGCAGGTGTGGCTCGTATGTCCCTTAACTTCACAGTATTTTCTTTTAAACTACCCCACTGTAACATAGTCTTAATTTAAACACAGGAGTGTAGTACTTTTGTCCATACCAATAAGTATTATAAAACTGCATAAACAGCTGACCCACGTTTTAAAATGAAAGAGTAACTAAACACGGGTTAAAAGTCCTGCTTGCACCGCCATCTAGTGGTTGAAGCACGCTCTGCCCACAACCTGTGCAATGACATTTTACCACTTGGCAACATTATAGCGCTGATTCATGTGGTCACGAGCACAACGGACCACCACACCCAACATGAAAGCTTTTCCATTTGCTTTGATTAAGAAGACATCCCAGTATCACTCGTACTGTATGACTGACGGATGATTTAGGAGAGGTGCATTTAAGGAAAACTACAGCAATGATTGCGTAGCACCAATGTTGGAGACAAAGCAGAAAAAAAACATAGAATATGGCTAACTCATCAAAGTAAGGTAACAAAACATATCTTCCATAGCTGGTGGTGAACTAATGGTACTAGAACCGGTATCAAAACAGTACCCAGCCGTAATGGCCATATTATTATTACTAATACTGTATAATACCTAGGTAATCTGTTACACGATGGCATGCAAAATCAAACATTTACACCTTTTTTTTTTTCACTGCCACAAATTAGAAATTGGACACAATTTTTACAACTCCGTTCATGGCAATAAAGTCAGAACTTCTAACTTCAAGTGTGCAACAAGCATCGAGCACATGTTTGACTAATGACCACTAAGAGATGGGTGCATTTAAAGTGACTCCTTTTATAAAAAAGGAAAAATGACATAAACAGGCAACCCAAACTAACAATGCCGTATGCAATGACTACTGTATTTTCACCTATAAAAATAGTTTAAATGATTCACTGTAACTCACTATAAGCACGACACAAAGTGCACGATCAGAGGAGTCCCGGCTGCCTGAAATGTAAACAACTTTGATTTCAAAATTAATTGTATATCATTATAGATGTATTTCTAATCACCATTTTGAATATACCTCACACTTAAAGAGAAAGAAAGAAACAATCTCCGGTATGTTCTGCTGCTGTGTACCAACATCTATCATTTCCCATTATTTTGTCACATTTTATGGTAATATATATTTGGTCCACGATAGCTGGAATCATACCTTGTTAGTTGCTAATTAGCCAGCTAAGCTAGCTAACAAGCCTGCACAATTGAAGCAGTCATGATAAGTAAGTAAAAGTAGTTCTTAACTCCTTTTTTAAATACTATATCATTTTGATAGACATGTTCAGCCCCCTCTGTCTTTAGTTTCACTTCAGGTCAGGCAACACCATTCAAATGATCAACCTTTTTTGTTTTTTCTAATTATTTTGTATTATAAACTTCAAATACATTTTAAACTCCTGGTATTTAGGCCCATGTCATACGTACAGCTTTTTGTGCCAAGTGTGATGTAATTTCAAATTTGGCTACTGTTGGGAGATAAGGGGGACGTTTACAAAATAGTTAAATATAATGATTTAATTATGATGCTATCATAGAAAAGCAACTACCTCCGATAATAATACTCTTCTTGAGGGTACTCCAGGGTATCTGTGCTATCGTAGCCTTACATCCAGCTAGACACAGCCTCAGTGTTCATCAGAACATTTTTGTTTGCTTGTGTAAGGGACAAGAAATCTCTCCTGAGACCAACGCTAAGGAAATTATGATGGCTGGAACAGGAACACTTAAGGGCACTTTTCAACCAGAACCCAAAATCTAAAATATATGATCACTCCACATCAGGCTTATCAAAGCTCCTGGATCACCAACTCCAACGAAAATATATATTTTTTTAAAACAGCTGTCCCATATACCTAAATAACTGTGGTTATATTGGTTTGATATTCCACAATGTGCATGTATGCACCACATTGAAATGCTTTCAGTATTTGCCTGTGCCTCATGTCTGCTCATTCACAGTTAATACCCGTTCATATCTTACTAACAAAACATCTTAAAGCAACACAGATTACGCAAACTTTAGCGTGATTGTCCCATTTTTCCTACGAACGAAAATCATCATCTACCAATAATTTGATTGCTATAATGGCAAAAATAGTCTACACACAGGGGCTATAAAGCATAAATACACCCCAGAGGTAGAGTCCATGAAATCCTATGTTGTCTTTGTGTAATGTCCTGAAGTTATTGTGGAAATGTGCAGAATGAGGATGACAATAAGAAAATAACTTTTTATAATTCTTATCTCTGAAATAAAAACTTTCCAATGAGCAACATCAACATGTGAACTCGGTGTCTCACAAACCTGCAGCGCTCATCTGTGTGCTTATGTGTATTCTGGTTGTCCTGTTTAGGATAAAGTGCGTGTGTGTCTCCTCAGTTTTCTACACTACACTACCCATAATGCACATGCGCTTGGTAGTGCAGAGTCCCATCCTGAGCTCAGTTTCCCAGAAGCACCTTAAACACTGCAACTGCACTGATTATATGGATTTAATATATGCACTGTGGAGGGATGATGGCTGATGCAGAGCATTATTTTGGATTGTTGGACACAAAGATTTGAGGCGAGAGTGGCCACATCTAGAGAACAGGACTTCTTAAGTGTTTATGATTTCTTGGGTTTGCCTTTCAGAGAAAACTTTAATCAATTTCTCTACTTCAGGGAAATATGCCACCATTTTTATACTTGAAAACAGCCAGCCAAATGATATCTTTCAGGTTTATAGAAAGCAGTTTAGTATCGCTGACATCAGTACTAGTGTTGTCATGATGAGGCAATATTTCAGTACCACCTCCGTACTGCTGCTAAAGACTTAATTCAATGTTGAATTCAGCTAAGTACTTAATCCCAATTGTGTTTTTCCAAGCTGGTTGTGCAGATGGCGAGTAAATGGGATTTTAATATTAGGAATAATGGCTTTAAAAAAGAAATGAGATTAGAACAGAGCTGCAGTCAATATGTAACCACTGTATTTAACTAGCACAACTGACAATGAATGAACTAATCAACATTAAAACGGTGGAAAAGATGTTCAAAATCTGTTCCAAGTAATTTAGCAAAGCATTTGAGTGGCTGTTGTTCAGTAATATGTGTTTTTTTTTTTTTTGGCTGTGACATCTTACCAGTGTAGGATTTTTTAGATCTGAGCACCGAAATAGTTTTTGGAAATTCTTGTATGGTGACGACACTAACCGGTACTCCGTCAGAGCCTGGTAACATTGTCCATGTTGGTGCGTCCGTGGTGCATATACAGTGAAGCTTTGGGAAAGTGCCATCGGGGTGGCGTGCTGGTGTGTCTCAGCTGGGCTGCTGGCTGAGAGCGGGCCAGGCCAGGGTTACATTCAGCTGCTGGTTGTGCTGGATCAGGGATGTGCGTCCATAGTGGAGGACCAACTCTCTCAGCGATGGGTACAGGTTGTAGGGCTCAGCGAAGCCGTACCCTGTGGATGTCCTGTAGATCACACAGTGCTTCACATCCCCATCCACACTGCATGAGAGAAAACGTATAGATTCTTAATAATATGGATGTTTTAAGGGTAGGTTTTGATCCATAGGTCCAACACAGGAAAGGTTGGGAGTTTAATCTGCACTGCACCAGCTTTTGGTAAAAATGTGTGATCCATTAGGGTTAGAGAGGCACAAAATGTTGTGATTTTTAAAAGCCTCAGAGATGCAAATCTGATGGTACTCACACAACAGAGCAGGCAAAGGAGCCTTTCTGAGTCTGGCTGTCTCTGATTAGAAAGGTCCCGTCTCTCCTTCCCCTCAGCAGCTCCTCTGCCTCCTTGCGTCTCATACCGCCAACGTACCAGCTCCTCTCCTCCTGGTCTGTGTCATCTGCCAGAGTGTACGGGCTGAAGGGGGACGGGGAGGTACAAGGGTTAGAATAGTTAGGAAATATACAGTATTTATTCATTTTTTTAAAGCATACAGTTCACCAGAACATCAATAATTAGCTCTTATCTGATGCCTTGGCAGGTGAATGTCATGATCCTTCAAACAAACGTGAGCAACTTAACCTGGGCTCTTTGTTAATTCATCGTACAAACACAAGAAACAGTCATTGAACTGTAACAGTGAACTACTGTTGCAGAGGTTAGCCAGTGAAAAAAAAACGTTAAGCACATTTGACCAGAATAAATGAGGATACTCACTCTTCTTCTTCATTCCTGATACCCAGCCAATCATTGATCTGGCTCTGTCTAGTGCCTTGTTGGGTGAGCCAGCTGAAACGTGGATAAAACACAGTAAAAATAAATAAATAAAGGCTGTAATATGTTGACTTTTAGAAAAACATGCTGTAAGATGTACCCTATCAATTCTGCTAATCTTCTAGCTACTTGCATGTTTTACCACATTTTAAATGGTGTTAATGTTGTGCCATGAGTCACATTATACAACACACTTGTGTGCACTTTCTGAAGAAAGTTAAATGTTTCTTCCTTACGAGTTGTTAATGCATAAACAATACGGTCAGCAGACCTTGAGTTTTGCTTTATTTGTTGTGAAACAGCAGCACCGTCTGTGTAAAGACACAAGGCTGAGTGTGTAAACTTCTCATTCATAAATCTGAAGGGCACATCTGCTTATTTGACTTTGCTGCAGACAGAAAGACGCAGTCTTCCCATCAGGCTCACGATGAAGCCCCGTGCTGAGGTTCACAGCCGTGTGGATGAGAACAGCTGATTGGTTTCTCCATGTTTACAACTCGGCTGTGTCAGTGTTACGTGACGCACTCTTTTGAACTAAACATTTAATCATATCAGATTGATTTCATCTTATGAAAGCTTGTGAGTCATGTTGACAGTTCTGATATTCACTGGGGTTTATAACCTGATCCAGACAGAGTTATGAGACATGCTGCTCAGTACACAAAATAGGGATTTCACAATACCAGAAATGTAGTGGTCCATACCAGTTTTTTACTTTTCATTTACTAGAATATTTGAATGAAAATGAATAGGTTTAAGACATCAAATCTTTAATAATCTATCAATAAATTGTAAATTTCCCCGCTGTGGGACTAATAAAGGATTTCTGATTCTGATCCTGATAATATGTACAGACCTGCCTATGACTATCTGGACCATGAGGGGATGAAAGGTTGAACTTACAGCAGGTATTGATCTCTGATCTTCCTGAGCTGCACGAGGTCAGGCTTCAGGCTGCTCATTTTCTTGTCGACCTCCAAGTGAGCCAGCGCCTTGCTCCTCAGCTCCTCCTCCAACTTCTTCTTGCTGTTGTGTATCTCCTCCACCCTCGACTGCAGCTCATCTGAATTGCTTTGAATTCTAGGAGGAGGAGGGAGAGAAGGAACAACTTCTGTAAACAATTCAATGTTTGCTGAACGCTAAATGAGCAGCAGTGATGGCGGTGTCACGATACCAGAAACTTGGTAGTCGTTACTAATGGCAATGAAATTCCACGATTCCCAAATCAATACCACGGTAACCCTAACAAACAATGATTCCCATGTATTTCAACATGCACTCCTTTTTATTACCGTTTGCATACTAAGTTAAACATGTCATATTTCTCTCTAATATCCATTTTATATTTCCGTGAAAAAATCTCCTTCAAACAACTGTATTTATTCATGTCTCTCTCCAAAAAACATTATTTTACAGGATTACATTTGAACTAATCATGATAACATTGTAATTTGCCTTCGCAGAATAGTCATCGTTACTGAAAAGAGCTTGAACGCATCATAATGTAACTCAATGTAACCCCACTCCATTAACTATTTTCTGTTATTCACAGTTTCAAATCCACATATTATAGACGGCGTTGGGCTTTGTTTCTGAGGTGTAGTTGCTCATTTAGCCGAGCGAGACTGTGCTGGCTGCTAACGGCTAACGCTAGCTCGCTCTCCTAATGTCTATTTCAACACGGATTTGTTGTTCTGGACACCCGGGTAAGATCTGACATTTTCTATCTTCCCTGAGACGTAGGCGTGCTTTTAGTTTTAAGATAA
>CALSBV010011200.1:1321606-1333197 GCA_943590825.1 Bovichtus diacanthus | reverse complement strand
AACTAGCAGTGAGTATCTTTAATGTTGAGCTTGAACTAGCAGTGAGTGTCTTTAATGTTGAGTTTGCCTTTTATCCTTTTTTTCTCTTTAAATTAAACGGAATACACAGTGTGACAAAATTGTAAAAAGAAGTGTTGGTATTTTGAAGCATACTTGTCTGACTCGCTGTCTAATGAGAGGAACATGTCGATGTATTCTTTGCTGTAGCGTTCTTGGGTTTCACACTCCTCCTCAAAGATCCGAATGATTTCATTGAACGCCTCTATGGCTGTCTGCTTGCTCTGCAGCTCCTGGGGAAGAAAAGCAACAAACTTTTACAGTCAAGCCTTAAAGTCAAGGCTCTGTTTTTGTGAAGTAATCCGAGGTAAAACAACATATTGCTTTTAACCAATAAAACCACGGGTTTATTTTGTAAGATGAAGTCTTAGGATGCTGTTGTACCTGGGAGCTTTGGTTAAACGTCTCAAACAGACAGTCATACTCTTTGCTCTTCTCTTTGTATTGATCCTGAAATATCCTCAGCTGTTCTCCAACTGCATCAATGTCAACTTCCATCACAACCTGCTGCTACGGACGAGAATGTGAAAGATATTAGGACCACGTCCATTTTTAAAGCTCTTATGATGCATTTAAACTAAGGATACAGAAGGTTTGGGAGTGTATGTGTCCACTATTACAAAAAATGTAGACGAATAAAAGCATCCGTGAATTGAACTCATTATTCATTATCCTTGTTACTATCTCTACTCTGATGCAGCCAAAATCACATGTAGGCTAACAGTATTTCAAATTTAAAATCGCAACAAAAACACTAAACCTCTACAATAAATAAAACTTGCTAGGATTATGTTTTTTATATTTAGTAATTATATATTTGTAATCTAAGATGGCACACATTCAGCTCTCGAGGCCTCATACACCCACCTGCTGGTATCTGGTTATGGGGTAGAGTAGCCGTGTGTCCAGTTTAGAGTTGTGCTGGGCCAGAGACTTTTTCTGGTAGTACTGGATCAGGTCCACCACGGAGGGAAAGGCCAGTGGCTCAGAAAAGCCGTACTTCCCCCCATGATGGAAGATCTTTATCAGTCTGTTGGAGCCGTCTTTCCTGCAAAGTGGAAGCATAACTGATCCAACAATTTCACGAGGCCTGCAGAACTCGGCACAAATGTTGTCGGTGCAAGATATATTTACTCTAATGCAGACCGGAGCAGCCGGTCCGCATCGTACTTGTGGGAGTAGCGTAGGATGAATTTCAGATATGGTAATATGAGAGGTGTTTCTTATTGGGCTTAACCACTGGTGTAAATGCATTGTCTGTAGCACCCGACCACCGTGCTGCACAGACCTGGATGCCTACATCCAACCAACACAGTGTCATCTCTCAATCCTTATAAATATAAAGATGTAAGATAGACAGTGTAGACAGCACTGACTAAAGTCGCAGCGTCTCAGTTCCCTAAGACAGATGTGAGATGGGTGCGTGGAAAAACACGGCTGAAAGGGTGTTATGTTGCTGACTGCTGAAGCCTGCGCCAAAGTCTAATCAACAAAGCTTTATATCTGAAACCCAGCCTGTCCTGATTCAACTAAAATTAGAAAGAAACCAGGAAATGTATAAAGTTACATTATAAAACCAGCAAAACTAAATTTAGACTTTGAAACCAGACAAACTAAAGTTAGACTTTAAAACCAGGAAATGATAACTGACCTCTGACAACATGTGTTCGATTTGGAGCAAACATGGCATTCACACGAGATACGGAGTACTTATGATATATGATAATATTATTATTACACATGCAGAGCCCTTCATTTGTTTTGACATGAGAGGTAAAAAGTAGTTACCTTAGTGTGAGAGTGTATTCTCCCTTAACCTTACTGGAAGCATCTCGGACCAGGAACGTGCCATCAGGAGTGTTTCTCATCATCTCGTTTACTTCCTCTCTACACAGCCACAAAGGACATTAGGTGTCAAACTGTTCATGTAGGAGTTTTAATACATTGACCTGCAAACAAAATTAATTTCAAAAGACTCAAACTTTTAGATATTCTAAGAACTTGAAACAAAATGCATAAAAAATAAACAGATTAATGTTCTGTATTGGGTTGGGGGGGTTGGACGAATATATTGGTTGTTTTGTGTTGGCCGATCTTTGTCATTTTATTTCGCTAATTTAATGTTCTGCCCCCGAAGAGCGAGTGAGAGTTGCCGCTCAGCTGCTGCTCTGTGCACAGCTGCTAACATATCGCCCAACCCTGTTCTGTGTTATATTGGCAGGTGATGCATCAACTCATCAACAGCCATATGAGAATATTCAATACCTCGAGGTATTCCCCCAGTACCACTCTGCATCGGACAGATGGTGGTCGTCAGAGCTGGAGTCGCATGCTGCCATCGCTTTGGTTATGTTGTTCTTGGGTTGAAGTTCTGACCACAAAGGCAATAACACTTTTATAGACAAAATAGCGTAATATTTTAAAATCTTAATAGTGTAATAGTGCATGTTATTCAGTCTGGATTGTTGGAGACATCAGGCCTTAGTTTTGTTTCAAAGACTTAAGTATAAAACAAACTACTTCAATCAAAAATAATCCATCATAGTCTCCATCCTTTCAACAGTAGGTCATTTTTGTTTTGATTTTTAAAATGACTAAACTACAAAACAGGAGAGGCAGTAAATGAGCTAGAAATACAGTATGAAGGATGCTTGCATTTGGAAAAACAAATTACAGTAGTTTGTGCTAACACATGTCAAATATGTTCCCTTATTTTGGAACTAGAGTGATTAAATTTGCTACAAAAGATCTGTTTCACTCCTAGCAAGCAGAACAAAGAGAGTACCTCCTTCCTTGTTGGTTCTTCGTGCAGTAAACCCATCATCGGGGTCAGGGGAGGAAAGATCCTGCAGGATCGCTGTGAGGGTGCGAGACTGAGCCTCGCTGCTGTTGTGGCCCATCTCAGGCTCCAAGAACTCTGCAACATCAACCGCACAGCGACGCAGTGTTACTCCTGGTGTCAGTCGAGGCCGGTCTGTATGTGACTATCTGTACTTGGTGGCTGTGAAGCAGACACTGCTTGCCCACTGACGAGGACTGCAGAGGGAGATGTCGTTGTGTTGCTTAGTCTTGCACCATGTGGGAGAGTCTGTCCAGACTAGTCTGCTGACAGGTGACACTGTCTGACTGCCTAAAATACCAGAATGGGCACTCCTCAACACTCGGGCACCCTCGGCCAGACTCAGTGCTGCTCAGTGCTCGACCTCGCCTTGCTTTGCCTCGCCTAACAAACAACAGCTGTCTGCAGCGAAATGCCTTGTAGGCCTGAAGGACTGGAGCTGATGATGTGTTTGTTAGTGTTTATTTTCCTTGTGTGTGTTAATGTGGCATTATCAAAGCAGGGGAAGGTGAGAACCTGTCTGTCAGGCATTTCCTGAAAGCATTACATTTATGTATGAATTGTTTGTGTTTACTAGTATGTGGCTATGCAACACATGAGCTGGCACATGTGTGTGGTGAGAGGCGTGCCGTTAGCAGTTGATGTAAATCATCCCATCAGCACTTGTGGTGGCATGTCTGGAGATGCATGGAATCGCTGCTGCAGAAGGAGCTGTGTGTCGGAGGAATCGTACGTATGCTGTTGTAAAATTAGAAAGGGCGTAAACTCATTAACCCAGGGCCGACAAACAGAAGCTCTGTCAAAACTTGCCTGGTATAAAAGCTCTGCGTGTAATAAACCTTCAATCTTGGGGAATGATTCAACTCACTTGAATACAATTTTATATATAACAATTTATTATAGAGTTATGTTATAGCCACTAGTTACGAATGTCTGTGTTTCTGAGAAATCTCAGTGACTATTTGAATGGCATTAATGAAACGTGCATTGATATACAGGATCGGTTTTAATGTATTCCATGTGTCTTTGCAGCTGTCATTAGATCTGCCCAAAATAAGGCCAGATGGCTAAACTGCCACATTTACAGAAATGTCTATTATGGTGCACTGTGCCTATAACTTTAAACTGTACCATCTAGGAAAAGCTGCCAATCAGACCTGTGGCAAAGTGTTTCCGTTAGTTTTAATGTACACAGCCTTGTACCTTGCCTTTTTGTTTTTTAAATCAAAGAACAATGTTATTGTCATACTCGTATGTGTGTCATGCCAACTGCCAAAAAACTGTTTTTCAGTATTTTTCAATTCTCAGTGATTTCAAGAATAACCAGTTTAAGCTATATATATATTTTTTTTAATTATATATATTATTTATTTATTTATTTATTTTATTATTTCTCATAAACTTGCCAAATTCAAAAATAAATTGTACACAAAATAACACTAAAACTGGTATTTTGTGGAAGTTTTTTTCAACAAATCACAGAATAATTCTTGACCCAATTTTGTCTTGATGTGTAGGATAACTGTCCATCAGAGGCAATATCTAGCTTCTTTCATAGAAGAAGTTGTGAATCAATTCAGAATATTAGAAGATATCAAACTTATACCAGTATTTATACTTAAAAATGCACCAAATCTTACCGTGAACTGCTGGTGAAGGCTCAGGCCTAGTAGCCATGGATATGTCTGTCTGCTGTCGTGATTGGTTAGGCAACGATGACATCATCACAGAAAATACAGAATGAGACTCAGGATTATCCCCCATATGGTTGATGACCACGGCTTCGTCCCTGAGATGGAGGGATGCTAGTGATGACGTTGGGAAGTCAGCTGGCTGGAGCTTGTTGTCCTCTGCGCAGTTGAGAGCTCTGAGCTGGAAACTCTCTTCTGCCATTTTCACAACACAGACTGAATAGTCCAGCTAGGTTTTCTAGAGGTGGTGAGGCAGCAGGATGTTGGGTACCACGGTGCTGTTGATCACATAGTATCAGCTTACAGTGACACTCATGGCTGAGGATAGAGAGGGTGAAGGTGCAGAGTTCAAGGCTGCCCTGTGTTGTGGAGGTAGAGCATGTTTCTCAGCCTGAACCCCCGGTTTAACCTCATCTCTGAGCACAGCGATGACATTGCCAGTAGATCCTGTGTTTTCACTTTAATGTACTCAGTGGGAGTTTTCTCTGTTCTGCTTCACGGTCATTCGCATAAAGGGATTCATACCTGGGAGCTACTCAGAACAACCAGTGTGTTACTGAGCAGCTGACTGCCTGCTTCATAGACACCTTGACACTAGTTATTGAGCTGTAAACCCACTGGAGACTGACGGACTGAAGCTCGGCTGTCTGATTTCTTCCTCAAGGACTCGTGCATCATCTCATTTTTAGAAAACCTAAAACAAAAAAGGCACAAACGTTTGAAAATCAGTACTGTAAAATAGGGAAAATGTGCCTTTTTGCATGCAAACATCTGGCCAAAAAATGGTCATATAATAATAATAATAATAATGGTAATCTGCAATCCCCTATTTGATATTTGGGGCAGTTTAACTCTGATTTATTACCGCTTCATGTTCCAGACTTGTTGCCCAGTGTGTTGATGCACAGAAAAAAAAGATAATAATTAAGATTGTTTTGGGGCGTTTTATTCCTTTCATTCAGGAGTGATGGTGGAGAGAGACGGCACGTTTGGGGAGAGAGTGTAGGGGAAGTACATGCAGCAAATGTTCCAGAAAGCTGGGATCAAAACTGGGTGTTTGCTCATCAGAGCATTTGCGCCCATGTGATATGTTCCTTTACCAATCAGCGATCAGGTCTCCCCAGTCATTTTTAAATTTACTAGAAGTATAAGATTAAGAAAATATTGTTACCATCATAGTGACCCATACATTTGTCAGCCGTCAGAGATCGTTCCATGCCATTTATACAGGTTTCATATCCACTTACACATCTGGTTGTATCAGACCAGTGTGTGAAATGCTGCAAATAAATTAAAATGCCTGCTTTTTGCCAATATTTCTTTTTTTTCTGCATGATGAACTAACGGTAAATTATCAGTTATTTAATTCATTTGATTAATGATTAATAAATAACAGACGTGTCTGGTAATTCTGGTTTCACAATTGATTTGCAAGTGTACCATATCGCAATATATATCTATATACACATGTTTGAGCAATAGATCAACATCACCCATGATCAAGAGGAGCAGGTTCATCGCAGACCAAGCTGTGTGCAGAGGTGGGTCGAGCACAATCCAGACTCTGTAGTAATGACTGTGAATGTCTTCTTTTTACTTTATAGTACGATTTAATTACAATCCTAAATAAAACTGCAAACTAGCATTTATCAAAAACATGTCTCAGAAAGTATTAAGAAAAATGGAAGAGGTTAATTTGGTAATTAAATATCTGCGCAACAGCCAAAATCTGCTCTAACAAAATAAACCTATATGGAAATATATTTTATATTTAAGGAGATTATAAATTCAAATTAAAATCATGTTGCTTCAGCTCTGGACCTTGTTTGTCCCGGCAGCAACATTTAACATCCCAAGAATAAATTGTAAAATGAATTCTCTCACAAGGATTTCTTCAAGTATTTCTTTCCCCAAACACATACATTTTTACTTATTGAGTGACGCCTTTTGAAATTAAAAAGGAAAAAATTATCTGCACGTAATGTTTAAGCGATATCGGTTTTTTTGGGGGATTTCGTGGGATTTAGCTTTTTGGAGAATCTGTGTCAACAATGTTTTCTGTAAAGTTTATACAGTGTTTTATAAAGAATTCACGCTAAATCCTCTTCCTCTCCCGAGCATCTGGGATTAGTCAGCGGTTTATTATCCTCCTATACCCTTTACAACGTGACATCCTATTGACGTGAGATGGGAAGTCTGCGCTTCAGGAGGAAAATGACCGTAACTTTGTTTTAATCAAAATCGTATAAAAAAAAAAATTTGTAAACGTGATTGATCTGATCCCATCACAATATGATTTTAATATTAAAAAAATGACATAGTTGCTGTAACTCTAAACTACAACTGAAAAAAACAGTAACCTCATTTAGGACGACTTCTTTATTATACGTATATTATTTAATTAATATTTTTCTCATTAAAAAAATCGGGACAATTTATTCTTCTCAGCATCGATTTTATGTATCAGAGGTATCGAAAAAGCTTTAAAATGACAATGTGACAACGCAAATGTAGTCTGTTGGTGCCGTTAATAAACAGATGACTGAGAGTGTGCTCTGTTTCTATTAAAGAAGCAAATCGTCAAATCTAAATTTACTGAGTGATGCAACATTGCAGATTAAAAGTCGAAGCGTTGAAAATGGCGTCGGCATCAAAATACTCAACGGTGCGCAGCCATGAAGACTTCACGGCTCAACGTTCACGGGACACTGTGTCCAGTTCCTGTTGAGACGATACAAGATGCTAAACGTTATTACAACAAAGTCCTGCGATTCTCATCACATAAGCCAATTTTCTCGTTTTAATACTTTCCTAAAAAAAAAAAAAAATTAACTTCCATTACAGATCCGTCAAAAAACTGGGTTATAACCATTTTTGGTATAAATATCAACAACCAAAAAACTGTCCCACTCTAGGTTGCGATTCAACGATGACCTAATCAAAACAAAGTGAATGAAGTTTCCTCGTCTCATGCATTACGATTGGATGGATGGATCCATAAGGAAAAGCATTGGTTGGAAGCAAAGTTGGAGTCATAAAAACCTTGTATGTTGCATTTTACAGCAGCGCTCTGCTGAAAATGCTCTTGTGTGTCCGGCAATTAAAATCGTTAATCCACCATCCAACAGAAAATGACGAACATATTTATTTTTGCTGATGACTGTCCTCTAAACGTGTTTTTGTTTTTGTTAAATATTCGGTCGTAGTCTGTTATCGATCAGTGTTGCATCCCAAAAAATCGGGACGGCTGATGTACGCCATATTCCCCCAACGCCTTCGAGCTTTCCATCGTCCCGTACCTAAGCTTGGAATGACGAAGAGACACGAAGGCTGAACATGCACGTAACTTTCAAAATGGCAACTTCTGGTGTAGATGAGATCAGAACAGTCTGCAAAAATTTAAACATCATCAGTAAATTTGGCAGGACGGGACAGTACGCACCTACCTGGGCCAAGACAGAAGGGACCGGGCGGCAGAGGAAGCCAACGTTTCATCACATCCATGAAGCGGCGAAGAGACGAGGATGGACGCACACGTGGCTCAGATCAAACCAACCACCGGCCTCGGTCCTCACGCCATCCAATGTCCCTCCACCCCCCCACTCCTCCAATCCCGTACTGTCTCTCTGCCTGTGTCCTCCATCTTTTTAAAGATCCTCTCCACTTGGATGTTGTCCGTCCCCTCTGAGTGCCACATTTTCCCACGATGCCATTCCTCTGGGTATTTCCTCTTCTCTTCACCGATACAGTTCATGTCTTCATGAAAAACAAGCCTTTTCCAAGACATTTCCCACTGTGTTTTTACTTTTACATGCAATGCATATAAAAAAAAAAAAAAAAAAAAAAAAGGTCCACTGAGCTGGGGGGTGCCGTATAAAAAAAAATAATAATAATTTAAAAAAAATATACAAGTATGAAAAAAAAATCTAGAAAAATGACGTAGGTTTAGGAGCTTGTGCAGGTCAAGAAAAGGCAAAAGTAAAAGCAGCTCTACTCTTCGCACTGTAACTCTTTTTCACAGTTTGAGAGCACAGTGTGGATGCACAGTGGGGGGACAGAAGCATGAGAATGAGTCGGTGGGAAAAAAAACTCCTATATAAATAAATAAGGGAAGGATGCCACTGTTGCTATACAGAGCAAGGGGCTTAGTGGTCTCCTGAAATCCTATTGGCCGGCCTGTTGCCATGTGCTCAGGAGTCAGCAGAGATGCTGCTAACAAATCAAGGAAATGTTCTAATATTAGACTGTATGTATCTAGGCAGCAGGAGCCCCTGACCTCTCAACTCAGCCAGCGTTACGTTCCACTTCACAGATCAGCATAATGAAAGAAGTGGTGTGGAAGTAACCGCTTAAAAAAAAAAAAAAGAAAAATGTTACGCCACTGTAGACAAAACGGCAGACACAGCCCCCCACCACCCCAACTCCCTCCATGATATCCCCGTCAGTACACTTACAAACGGACGGAGAGGGAGAAACACAATCGTCTTCCGTTGATGTCCGATGTTTATGAAATACAGGTGCATGTACTGATTTCGCTGTATTGTGGTTCTCTGGACAATTTGTAGAACATGCGGTCTGTGAAATATATCTTTTTTTCATTCAGGGGATCTCCTCCTCACAGCTGTAACAAACTAGGTCCATGCATTAAAAATTAAACAAATTGTAACTGGTGAGCAAAGAAAAAAGGCATTTTATAAAGCATGCTGCCTCTTCCTCTGCTAATGCATGCAATTTTATCTATACCCTGCATTTTTTATGTATTTTATGAATAATATTATGTAATTCACTATCATCTTCAATACTCTCAGTATTGCTCATTCTTGAGATGAACTGATTACATGTTTTTTTACCTCTTTAATTTGAGGCCATAGCTTCTCGTGGTACGTTTCCAACACATTCCTCATCATCTGCTAATTGTCTGTTTGTACATGTTTTTTTTAACATGTTGACAAACTTGAATTTATTATGCAAATGATTTTCACAGGTCCCAAAAAGGGATATTATCGTTCCTATGTGCAGCTTTCCTGTAAAATGATAAGGCTCTTAAAGGATCCAGGCATAGATGGGGGCTGTATATCTTACCTTTTTTCCTCTTATTTTGCAGAATTGTCAACATAAATAATGTTTCTTATGTTCAAATGTCTAGAAAAATATTCTGAAATTCCAAAAACATTATCAAAAGGATGCTTTTAGAATATCCCTATCCTCACTTCTTATCTAATCCCGACCACCTTTTGAACACTATTTGCAGTAAAAGAATATAGAGGAAAGTATTAAATACATTTTATTTTCCACCTCATTAAGGTCGTCTCCGTCCATGGATGCATCTTCAGGTTCCAGCATGTAATGGAGTTTTACTGTGTATTATCTGTATTATCATGTTATACACAGATTATACTTCACATCTACATTTAAAATAGATTATATATGTTTTAATCTCATAATGTGGTAATCTCTTAATTAGCCACGGTTACATTATTCAGCACAACTTTATTGTACCCGTCATACTGTACATATGTCAGCATAAATGAACTTGCATCATGGATAAGGAAGCATGTGTTGCAAATAATGTGTTTCCTGTTGTAGTTTTAATAGTTGACGCCTCCTTTTTAATGTGATTTTTAGTGATTCTTAGGATGGAAAATGAAATTGGGTGATTGAATGATTATTTGTTTCAACACTTATTTAAACTCAGACTCATTGTAAAACAAAATACTGTAGGATCACACAGAACACTGCACAGCATCATATTATCATTGTATGACAGCATGAAGTGACATCTACAGAAACAAAGACATTGTCCTTTTAAAACATAAAGAATAAGGATAAGCACAGACGAAAATATAAGTATAGCTTCATGTTTATTTTAAATGTAGATTTTCACAATTATATAGAATGTACAATTATTAAATATTACCAGAAGTTGTTAACTTACCACTAACTAATTTCACGTTCCTCGTATGTAGGCCAATCACAATTATTACATAACCGCCTGATTGCAATTATTTGTGCTGACCACGATCACTTTGCATAATCCTTGGATTCCACAATAATTAGGTCGGCCTACACAACAGTTTAAGAAAAAGCTATTTAAAATAAATCTGTGCAGCAGAGCGAGAGGTGAGACATTGTTTCAGCAAACAATTTGAAGATTAATTGACACTAATGTGCCAATGATCGCTCATTCTGACTGGCAGCCATTAAAATTAACAACATCGATTTAGGACTAATTGCAAAGCCAAAAACAACAGCACCTGTGTGGCATAAAATAAACTGAAATACACAATAAAATCGCTCAATTGTTTGTATAACAATAAATCGTCAACTAAAAAAGAAATCATGATTGTGACAGTCAAAGAAGATAATTACATTAATACTAGCAAAAATATCAGCTCGAGAAGGGTCACCATCAATTAAATTTCCTGCTGTTGTAAAAACCTTTTTACTTCCTCATTGTGAGAGCAAGGAACTCCTTCCTGGTGCTGGGGTTATCATGAAATGTTCCCAGCATGATGCTTGTAACAGTGCTGGCGTTCATCTTCTGCACGCCTCTCATCACCATGCACATGTGGCTGAAATGCACAAAGGGAAATGTTTAAATTACCATCAGGACGATTCGCACAGAGTGGATGCTTCACTCGTTCATCTAAATAAAGCTGAAGATCTAATAAGGTTGAAACAAAAGCTGAACACTCACACAGCCTCTATCACCACTGCTACTCCAGCAGGCTGCAACGCCTCAGTGATGGCTGAAGCAATCTGCTTGGTGAGACGCTCCTGAACTGCGGAGAAATGAACGTATTACATGTGACGCACAAACGTGAGATGAATAAGATTACAAAGAAAGATGTGTGCATACGGTATTATAGAAAGTGTTTTTCACCTTGAAGCCTCCTGCTGTAGATCTCAACAATTCTGCAAAAAGTGGAGAGTTCAGTTTGAAGTTAGATTTAGAATCTAGAGTTTGAAAAAATCTAGTTTTTGAAAATGGACATGAACGTGAC
>CALSBV010011200.1:1296520-1321206 GCA_943590825.1 Bovichtus diacanthus | reverse complement strand
ACTATATATATATATATATATATATATATATATATATATATATAGTATAAATAGAAGTGAATAAATAAAAAAGCTGTTTATTTCACAAAGCGATTTGTTGCTATGTGCTGTATATCTCAGAAGCAGCGTGTTTCTGTCTTTGTAAGTAGGTTATAGTTTAATAGTTTCTTTTTTTGTCTGTTTATGTGTTTATTGTTGTTATTTACTACTTTGTTGTGCTGTAGACTACAGACAATACTGTTAAAAGTCCATGAACGACATGGATCAAAGATTTGTGGCTGTTTTTAATTGTTAAATAAATACATTCATCCAAATTATTACCTCAATTATTTTGTATCAATAGAGAAGAAGCCG
The DNA here is from genome assembly GCA_943590825.1 of Bovichtus diacanthus. NCBI lineage: Eukaryota > Metazoa > Chordata > Actinopteri > Perciformes > Bovichtidae > Bovichtus > Bovichtus diacanthus. The sequence goes on along the minus strand of CALSBV010011200.1, from coordinate 1,320,852 downwards.
TGACAGGCCTGTGTTTGAGGTGAACTCCCATAATATAAAATGTCCCGCTCAGCACAAATCTTGTTCATAATACTTTGGAGAAAAAATAATAATTAAGGTTGCTTATCAAAAATGTTTACGATTTTTTTTTTTTTTTTTTTTTTTTTTTTTTTAGCATCGTCAGATATTACAATATCTAAAATATCTCTCCCTGTCCCGCCTCTTAAACTCCGCTGCCTTCAGAAAATGTAGTAAATTGCCTTCCCCGTCACATGGTGCAAAGGAAGACAGTGAAACTCGCTCAGTTTTATATTTTACCGAATGCTCCACAAAATACTGAGCTGTTTTGAAGTAGGAATAAACATTTTTAAGGATTATTATGGTGATCACACATTTTATTTTGCGATCTATTGTTTACTTTTGTTTACTCTTTTCTAGATTTGTCACTATCATCTCACAGTAAGAAGATCTTGGGTTTTAGCCTGAACCTGCTTGTTGAATCTGAGGTTTTAATATGAACATTTGTCTCATGTAAACTGCTTCAACCTTAATCTGGATAAGCGGCTGTAGAATATGGATGTGTCTGTTAATGCGGATGAAATGAGTACTTATCCTGTCACGATACCAGAAATTAAGTAGTCGATACCAATACCAGTGAAATTCTATGATTCTCAGTACCCAATTCAATACCACAGTAAAAAACTAAAACATTAAATTCCATATATTTCAACATACGCTCCTTTATTACCGTTTGCATACAGTTTTTTTTGTTAGGAAGTTAAATAGCTCCTAATTCCCTCTTAATACCTATTTTATATTGCTGTTATATTGACTTTAATTTTCTGTCCAAAAAATTACATTTTTGTCGAGATTACATTTGAACAAATTCCACATGATAATGTAACTCGACTATAGTCACTTTTTCAGACTTTTGGCATCACCTTGGTACCAAAGTGTCGGTTCTTCCATCTCTTATCCTGAGGGTTAGATTCCCACCTGAGTAGATGTCTATGTGCCCTGCTGGACGGATTAAACCTCACATTAAAAGTGTCAGCAGTAAACATCACGCACATTACCACACAGTGAAAGCTTTAATGTGAAACAATCAGAAATCTCCTTGACGCAAAGAAGAAAGTTGAATAAAGCTTTAACGCGTCACGCCTGTCGACGTAATTCACTGACTCCATCGTCCACATGACGGCTGTGGAGCAGAAATTCTCTTTGCTAGATCCTGTTTTTGTGTTTTGACCAGACGGATCATCAATTTTGCATACTTGTTTTCCATATATTTTCATGCTTTTGTGTTTGGCAAGTATTTTTTCACCTCTTTTGCTTTCGAGAATTTGAAAACCGATGAGTAAAGATGTCAGCTCGGCCTCATTTTGTCATGTTGAGATTCAGAGTTGTGATAATAACAAATACTTAAAGCTGCAAAAGATGTGCAATTAAGAAAATGTAATTATGTAATTATACATTTTAGCCTATAATTATCTCTGTTACTGCAGAGCCTGGCTGTAGTGCTCATTTTGTCAGCATTTTAAAAAATATGTTTTTTGTCTTAGTCCTGTGTCAAATGTCCTTACTAGTGTCATCATATTCAAATCAAATCATATTTAGTCAACCTCATCCCGTTTTTTATTCCACTTGAGTTTTCATTTATTCATTTACAGACATATAAAACTCACAGATCAACATCTAAACAAACAAACAAACAAGAAGTAACGTTTTTAGTGGTGTATCCATTCTCTCAATTTGATCCACTAAATCAATTCTCTTTCCGTAGTCTGTCACTTTGGGTCCTGTATAATGTCTGTTTCTCTTCCATCTGTGCTTCTTGTGTAATGATGTGTAATTGTTTTCCATTATGTATATTTCCTCTATCTTTATTCATTGTTTCTGTGTGGGGGGATCCACTACCTGTAAAGTTTTGTGACTGTATCTTGCACATTTGTGATGCTATCGCAGTGACAAAATCCATCCACAGACACAGATGCAGATAAACACCCGGCAAAGCAAAGTGTTCAAAACCTCTGTGGTAGTTCCTGCTTACTTAATATTAACTTATTACAGTGTTCAGTCCTTTGTGTTGGCCAGAAATATCTTTTAAAGTGTATCAAGTATCATGTTGAGGCATTTAGATTATGTTTTCCAGTTTTTCCTTGTAGAACTCTAATTCAACTAATTGCATGACTGTAGTCTGTTTGCATAGGGAGAGTTTGTAAGATTAATATTATAGGTTATTGTATCTGTATTGGCTACAATAATCAGTTATCGGCTCTAAAATTCCACATCGGTGCATCTCTAAAATGTACAATTTTGCTCATGCTGTCACACAAGCATGTTGATAAACACAAGATCAACCTTCCCTGCTGACTGTCTTGTGCTGTCAGACGGGGCCAAAACCAAACGGATTAAATGACACGTATTATGCTCATTTTCAAATTCATACTTGTATTTTGTACAAGAGCATGTTTGCATGCTAATACTGTCTGTGCTGGAACACCTGCATCGGGCTATCTGCAGGACTCCACGCTATTTTTTCCCACTTTTCTGCACCAGCACATGGTTTTGTCGCACCCTATCTTTGGTTCAGCATGATAATTACATTAGATTACAGGTCATTTAGCAGGTGCTCTTCTCCAGAGCGACTTACAGTGAAGTAACTACAGGGACCGTCCTTAGGTTGAGCGTTGAACTCACAAACGTCCGGTGTTCTATTTGAAAGCCTGACCACTAGACTGGCACTGTCTCTCCCTTCCTGAACTGTCATCATCAGTGTCTCTCCCTCCCCACAAGCCTCCTCCTCTTACTCCTCTCCTGTAAAATGATCAGCTATGGACCAACTGTACTGGTCGTATCATTCAGCTGAGAAAAGTCTTTCAAACGAGGTGCTGATGTTGATAGTAAGGTCTTGGAGGGGAGAGCTCTTCCCCAGAAGGAAAAGCTTGTCAAGCTTCGAGTGGTGTGCGGACATCCACTGAGAGATGTCAGCCAGACAAGCAGAGCGTCGTGCCTCCACCTGAAAAGACAGAATCAGTTGAACACCAAGTGAATTGGTGCACAGAGCAAAGAGGAGGGGGACCCAGGTCGGAGCCCTGAGGAACCCCAGTGGCGAGCTGACAGGATTCTGACTCTGAGCCTCTCCAAGTTACCCTGTAGGTGCTGTCTTTGAGGCAGGATTCGAGCAGGGAGAGTGCAGAGCATGAGACTCCCAGTTCTTGGAGGGTGTAAAGGAAGATCTGGTGCTTCACTGTGTCAAACGCAGCAGAAAGGAACAGAAGAATGACGATAGAGGAGAGGGAGGCTGCTCTAGCAGAGTGAAGTTCCTCAGTGACGGCGAGGAGGGACGTCTCCGTTTTCAGCTTAATATGATACAACACAGAGAAAAGCAGGAACATCTCAATAGTTGAGAGACTGAAACCAGCATTTTCTGACATTTTTGCATTAAAAATGACTTTAACAGCAACTCTAAATTAAAAAAAATTGTTTGTCTGAACTTCCAGACCCGCATGGCCCTGAGCAGGATTAACATTTACAGAAGATGGAAGATGTTCCTCAGTGCAGACAAATTCTGATTCAATTTGCACTGAGATGATATATATTGATATTCCAACACTAATAATAGCTGTCCACGTTATCAATTAGGAGTTTACACTGGAAACTTTGAGGTAAAGCAATAAGGATCTAGTATAAACGGACTGTGCAGTATATCAGTCAAACCTTATCGTTTAAAACGTCCACGTGACGACATGAGGAGCATGATAATCACCTGCAAAAGCTCTGGGTTTGTACACGGTTTGTGTTGTAGTCAAACAAGAATCAGTTTTCCATTTTTTCCACAGATTTACATGCATGTTCCTTTCACGCACGAAGAAGTTTTGCACTTCACTTTTACTTCCTTGAACTATGTCATGGGTTCCCCTTCGTCACGTCAGTCTGATCTTTTAAGTGTTGATAATATAATAGTCAATATTAGTGTCTTACTAATCACAACCAGGTGGTTTTTGTTGCTTAAACTATGATTGAAGTGATTATGTTGAAATCCTTAACATGTATTTTGTGCTTAAACAGTAACATGAGACGTGAGAATCTGACATTTCATAAATATAAATTGTCGTATTTCCCACCTGTAGCCTAAAGATACCTTCAGCAGATATTGTAGGAAAAACTAATGTATCCCAACAAAAACTACAAATCCAAAAACAATCCAACACAAAATATTTCCTACAGAACAAACAGGCGACGGCTGAAGTTTATGTCCACGTGGATATTTTAAGGGCTTTTACGCATTTTTTGCTGACGGTCACAATTCTTCCGTGACTAATACATATCAGTAAATATTTAATGCATTTAATGCAGAATATAGTCCGTCCCATTGTGTTTATTTCAATGCATTTTGTTTTTAGAAACTACAGCAAAATCTGTACAGAAGCATAAACCAGGATTAGATCCCTCTAAATAATTTCAAAATAACCAAATAATGGATTAATACTCACTTTACGGTTTATTTCTTGTGACTGTCACCAGACGCCCTCATGGAGGCTGTTACACTGATAAAACCAAGAATATTTAATTAAACTTTCACAGCCGGTTTCATTCTTTCAGGACTGGAGCTTCAAAGATTGACCAGTAACCCAAACGGAAATAAAATATATGCATACATATGTATACTGCATGGTAAGATTGTTAGAATACATTTAAATATGTATAAAGTACAGTAGAAAAGTGTAAATAACTGTGTTTGCTAATCGATTAATGTGTCGCAACTATATCACCTAGTTTAGTAACGTGAGTGTAATATGTATAAGATATTTATCTAGCTTTCTCATAATAAGAACATTTACATGCGTATTATACTAAACACTTGGTCCATCTCTGTAAATATGTGGAGGAGCCACAATGTGAAGCATTTCTTCAAAAACTGACTGAACTCTCTGCCACAACATTTAGCTGCATAATGTCTGATAGTTTTTCTACATTTCAGTGAAGTCTGCACTGTAAATGGATGTTTGGCATAAAAAAAATGGTAAAAATGATAACAGCCAGTGGTGGAAAGTAACTAATTATATTAATTAGTAATTAATTAATTATATTTACTCGAGTACTGTACTAGAGTTCAATTATGAGGTACTTTTATTTATTTATTTCCATGTTCTGCTACTTTATACTTCCAATATATTTTTGAGATTAATATTGTACTTCTTACTCCACTACATTTATTTGGTAACTTTAGTTAGATTCAGATTATTAATACAAAATGTATCAACAAATAAATAACGAACGTGCTATTATCGGTCAAGATGAGACTTTATTGATCCTCAGAGGTAAATTAGTGATGTAGGCTACACATTAATGCATCAATAATTATAATTCAATAATTCATTATTCTGAAATGGACCATTCTTTTACTTCTGATACTTTCAGTATATGTTGATGCTAATGTTATTAGACTTATAGACTTTATTACATTTAAAACACTTGGGGTCACATCTGGGTATTTCAGAAAAAACTTGCTTCATCTATCCTGTCTATTAAGATGTATAATTTTCAGCACAATCTATACAATAGTATTGTTTTTTGAGACAATATAGTAGCAACTAACACATCTTGGAATTACTTGTTAACTCATCTTTTATTTTTTCTAAAGACGTAGCAATCTTCAAAATGTATTCGTCTTCTGTATTAATTAACTTGTGTAATTGTCTGTTTCCAGATGCAGGGACTTCAGGATTCATGCGTCCGTTCAGCCCAGGTAGGAATGTAATGTTACAATAATTCACAATAAGTTAGCTTTACGATAGTCCTAATGAATTTAAATGCTTGCAAAAAAAACTTCTTTTCATCAACTTTTATGTAAATATGTTTATTTCAGACATGAATATATATATATTTTTTTTTCTGTGAACATACAAGGCACAGTTAGTGCAGATGATGAAGATGAAGAGGTTCACAGATCAGTTAACCAAGACGGCACAGAAAGAGAAGACCGGAGGGCGACACACACCGTCTGTGTCGTGTCACGTGACGTCTTACGTGCACGCCACGAGAGAGTAGCCAGGATGTGACAAACCAGGGAGCCAATACGATGCATCAAAACTCTACTATAAGATTAATTATAAGACAGTGATGTATCTTGACCCATATTATAGTGTCAGAGTGAGGGCTTGCTTGGAAAACTATGGGTGCAGGTTGTTTTTTTTTGACATCACATCCCACTGGTGTGTGTTGCCCTTAACAGTAAAATATTAGTGGAGTGCAAAAAATAAATGTAAAGGTCTCATCTCCTGTCACAGGGGGAACAAAAGCACTGGAGACCTAATTTAGACATGCTAGGAGCGCATATTAGTCAAGTATATTATATAACCATTCACGACTTTTATGGAAAAATAATATTCTCATATTAACAATACTTATAAATGCAGGACATATGGCAATATATAAATACATATATATATATTTAAGTAAATTCCAGTGGAGCTTTTCACAGCTCAGATCCAGTTAAATCTGTCCGTCTACATGATCCTCTCAGTCTGAAGGCCAGGACATGTGGGGGCTGGGGGGGCTTCTTGGCTGGGCCTTTGGACTCCCCTGCAAGACATTAAACACAAAATAATTCTTTATTGTACAAGGATTATATTTTTTTAATAGTTTGAAGAGTTTAGAGCCATTAAATCTTACAGGAAAAAGCTCCTTCATCATTTACAGTCATTGGTATGTTAATTTAAAAAAGTGTTGGTACATTATCTTTGTAAATTTTATTATTTATTAGATTAATTGAATGGAATGTTTTAGTTAAGTTGTAGAATTGCAAAGATTAGTCAAGTTGTTGGCATTTTTAAAAAAATCAATAGCCAACTACTTTGATAATTGATAAATATGTAAGTAATTATTAATTATGTGAGTCATTTTTTAAAGATTAAAACCCCCATAAAATGAACTGATTCCAGCTTCTTAAATGTAAATATTCTATATTATTAAAGAAATAAACTAAATATTATTTACTCCTCTATGACAGTAAACTGTGGACAAAACAAGACATTTGAGGAAACACTGATCGACGTTTTTCACCATTTTCTGACATTTTATAGACGAAACAACTAATCGACAATAAAAAAATAATAATAATTTCAGCACTATTATGTAGTAATAATAAGAAAATGCTTGATAACACCTACAGGGGGCAGCAATGCACCTCCAGTCAGTGCCGCCCACACCCAAACCAAAGCTTGGAGCGCTGCCGAGGAACTGATCTGACCCACTTTAAATACAACAGACATTGCTCACTGGACAGTTATGTTGTGAGTGTGACTTGCAGACACCAGCCTGCTTACGTACAAGCCATTTCCCAGCACATATAAAGCTGGTGGCGCTCGAACCTTTTAGCTTGTGAAACCGAAAATGAATCTAACTAACTAAAAAGTTAACTCTCGACTACAAATGTTGATATTCTGTCTTTCTTTCCAGGTTTTATTAAACCTAATAACCAGACAAGTCTGCATTAAAACTAAATGTGACTTCACTACGAGTTAGGTCTACTTAAGTCTCTTACTTTGTTTTCTTATTTCAGTTCTTTCTCTGTTCTTTTAAAAGTGGAGATGAGGAGGCGGGGGGGAGCAGGACTCACCACAGCAGGCTGGGTCTTAGCATAGTTCATGTGGGCGTAGAGCAGCACGGCTGTGTCGTTGTGGGACGCCTCCAGAGCGATGGACAGAGCATTGCTGCCATCCTACAGAGGGAGAAACAGATAGAGGGGTTTATTGACCCTTTACAGAGCTTTACAGTTTCAGAGGGACCACCTGATCCACATTACACACAGTTGTCACTTTTTCCAGACGGTGCCTCTGGATGTGTTTCGTCATTTTTGTGATGCGTGTTGGGGCAGCTCATTCATTCTCCTCAGTTACGTCACTGTCATGTATCGTGGATCTGCCAGTAAACTGTAGCTACAACTTACTGTGAAACCACAGGAGATCTAAACGACATTGAGACTCTTCCAGTTTCTAGTTTGCGTTCAACGCATTAACTATACAACCAGGGGATAGCTGGAGTAGCATGGTCTAGCTAACAAGCTATCCAGGTAGGACTGACACACTTGGCATTTATGTTCCACACATTAGACAGTATTGAGATAATTCAACCGGAATTATTTCACAGAGTGAAACCAATCGTTATATATTCTTACAACTCCAGATTAAAGCATAAAAGTTCATAAAATTAACTAAATAAGCAGTGTGCGTACACATAACTCCACAGTGATGGTTTGTCATGCTGTTCTGTGTTATCGCAGGACTGCAGAGGTGGGGGATCCCCCCCCCCAGTCCTCTCGGTCCAGCTGTGCTGCACTGAAACACAAACCAGCAGCTCCTGCTCTGAATGGCCAACTCATTCATTGCACAGATGTGAATGCTCAAATATCTGTCTGCCTGGCCTCTCTTCAAGCATCCAGACCAATCCTCTGTGAAATCGATTTAAAACACACGGCTGTGCAAAACAAAAAAACGAAGCGAGAAATGTCACAAGCGGCGGGGAGACGAGTTTTGTTCCAGGGTTAGATTTCTGTTATGTGAGGAAAGAAAATGTTCCCACTGATGCACCACATCTACAACAATAATTACATTTGAATTAATTAGGTACGTAATCGTCAATTTGTTGACAAGATGATACATTTTGCGTATTAAAAGTAATCACTAATGCATTTGTTCCACCTTTCTGTTTAAAGGGAACAAACAGTTTGTGACTGGGTCATGTGGTGCAGCAGCCTGCAGGGCACGGTGTCTGAAATCAGCAAGTCTGCGGTTTTAGAACAGAGGATTCAACCCCCGATGGATTTGTGATTAGCCTAGGGATTGTGTTTCCTGTAAACGGCACTGATTTCTGATTGTGGCTCTTTCGCTCTCATCTTGCCAACAAAGGAAAAAACGCGAAAGTAGAGAAGCTGAAAAAGAGGTGGCAAGTAGGGGAAACTGCAGAGACCGATTTCCCATGAGAAGCCATTTCCTGAGCACAGATTAAGCTGAATCCCAGACGAGAAAGAGTTCAGAAGTTTTCAGCAGTTGTGAGCTCGGGGTACGTTACTGAAGGTTTCCCCTCAATGAGCGCATCAGCTAAATGTAAATGCCTTACATTATCAACAATGGATATGTCGCATCCAGGCTGTTCCAGGAGCAGTTTGACAATCTCAGCACGGCCGTGTTCGCTGGCGCACATCAGAGCTGTGGATCCCTCGTCGTCCTGCACGTTCACGTCAGCGCCGCACAGCAGCAGCGCCCGCACCATCTCCTGCCGACCGTGGCTAACCGCTAGCATCAACGCTGTCTGGCCCGCCTGCAAAGGTAAAGAATTATAAACATGTCTTTCTAAACAGAACACAGTTTTTGAAAGGTTTTCATATTGTTTATAAGTTATGAGAACATTTACACCATGTACAGCTTGAGAAGTGGATAAAACACTGATGCCAATCCTATTCTTCCACTATGTGCACGACAAAGATGTAAATTTAACTAAAGATTGACTACAAAAGGTCTTATTTATTGAAAGATAAAGCACATAGTTTTTGAGCAGTACCCTACCAGCTCGGTGCTGCCCGTCTTTATTTGCACAGCTCCTCTGAAAGTGTTGCATCTTAAGTTCCTTTCCTCAGAGCATTTCCGTTATCATGCAGCAATTACTTACTTATTCAACCCAAATTGTCCATGTCAGTGAAGGTGACCTCCCGACAAAAAGCCTGCTCCTCTGTTGTGAATGTGGCTTTAAACACAACACGGAGATTAACTTAAAGCCATAGAAGGTTCATTCTCTACAGGTATAATCATAAATTATTCCATTTACTTAATTTCATGATGGTAAATTTGAAGGAAAAGTCAAGCGAGTACTTGTGATTTTCCAGAAGTCATTCATCACACAAACTCTCCTAAAGTCCAAAAGCTTATTTTAAAACGCAGCAGAAAATGGTATGACTTAAATTCCTAATTCTAAAATTACATTGCGTGCCTCGTGTTTTGTTCCCCACAGCAACAATAACAAGCGCCAGTAATTGGATTTATAGCCAGTGATGCTATAAATCCAGAGTCCTATGACTTGGCAGCGAGAGCCTGTCAGGCGCTGCGTCCAAACACATACACTACACAACCCGATTAGATCAAGCGAAGAGATTAAAAACACTTAAAAAGTCAACAGACTCTCACAAATGTGTCACGTTACCCAACACATTTCTTTAACCAAATCTACTTTAACACCAATTATTCATCTGGCCCTCAATGTAGTACTTCATTACAACACAGGAAATGCTCTTTTAACAGGGAACACACAGCCATTATCCCCAGAACACTGCCGACCTTCACTCAAACTAAGAGTAGTAGTACTGGAAACTAGTCGGGCTGTGGACCAGCAAACCAGCCACAGTGCAAATAAACATTAAAAGCTATTTGCGGCATATTCAACTATTTTATGTCTAAATAATAAGAGCCGTCGAAGAACGATTAAACTATTTATTAGACCAAACGTATTGAAATATGAGAATTGTGATGTGTTTGCATTCAAAGCTTTATCAAGTAGTGATGCTCGGGGCTGTTAATACTTACAGACACCTGAACACAACTTTGTGCATTATAGTAAGGACTGAGACAAGAAAAAATGATCTCTCTCACACACACACACACACACACACACACGCTCACTCCTGCCCCTCTTCCCCGCCAAAATAATGGATTAAGAGGCTTTTTCCCTTTTTGAAAGTAGCTTTTTTTCTGACCAATGAGAATTTGATCGTACAAGAGCATATCAATTAATCGATTGATCAGAATGCGTTGGCCGTAAAATAATTTGGTCGTGTTGAACTTGTTTGACTGTTTGTGTGTCAAATGTTTTTGTTTTTGAATGTCTCACACTGTAAAGCAGCAGGGAGGAATGCTGTAAAGACGACCTCCATCCAATGTAATGCTGGTAACAGATCATATTAGTGACTCATTGTCCTCACTTACACTCTTTATTTGGCTGTAATGTGTAGGATCTATCCCATGTTTGGTTTTATAGTGAATGTTTTTACGTTAACAGTTTGAATGCGATGCCAGCTGAGCCAGGCTCGACTCTTTAAGGTGCTAAACTGCTTCAGGCTGTTGGAGCCGACTACAGACCAACAGTAAGTCTTTGTTTTCTTGTTGTGAACACATGTCGGTCCTTCACACTTCTCAGGGGAAACCTTTCTAAACGCAGAACTGCGTCTTTGAAAATATGTGTCACAAGTGATTCTTCTCAGCTGTTGCAAAGTGAACTTAATTCCCCACACGCAGCTGAGAGGACTGATTGTGTGGGAACATGGAAGGTGACACAAAGCGTGTGACTGTGATGGACTGACGATGACTCGCCTGGCTGGCCTTGGCGTTGACGTTGCCTTTACTGAAGAGCCTCTTCACCACAGCCATGTCGTCCTCCTCCTTCACAGTGGAGAGCGCCGCCAGCATGATGGCCGTGTAGCCCGCCTTGTTCTGCTTATCCACACTGCACACACCTGCAGAGCGCAAACGCTTTTATTACCGTGTACTTCAGAGCGATGCACAATTTATATCGGACCGATAAATTAAATTATCAGCCGATAATTGGACATTTATATTATTATGTATTATTTCCATAATAAAGAAATACAGCTGATTGTCAGATGATAATATAAGGCTAAATTACTTATATTGATTTAACAAGCGCTCTCAGATATAGTAGGTGGCGCTATGCACAGCGTGATGACCAGACACCTAAACCAGAGACCAGTTTCAGAAGAAAACACGATTGTCATTTTTTTTGTACTAAAAAATAAATGAACATTAGAAGAGTCAGAATTGTTCTTTAGTTAGATTTGGTTAAGTCAGAGCTATTGAATATTTAATATTTAACACATCTTGGCCAGTTTTTCAGCCTCAGATGTGCATTAACTACAAGTTAGGAACTTTTTTTCTAAATACAAAAATGAGAATTAGGTAATTATCTGTTATCTGCAAAAAAAAAAAGAAATCCATATCATGCATCCTTAGTATTTAAGTATATACACAATTGCACAGAACACATCGCTACGTCCATCTAAATGCACACACATTTACACACAGTTTTATTCTAGAAGATATGAGATATGATACGTTTTCATTATAGATTAATCTTCGTTAAAGGTGATGTCATTAGATGTTTCGTCAGTCCAAAAACCCGAAGATATTTAGTTTAATATGGTATGAAACAGAAAAGCAGGAAATCTTCATATTTCAGAGGCTGAAAACTGAATTTTCTGCCATTTTTGTATGAAAAATTACTTAAATGATTAATCGTTGGTGATTGTTTTCTTATCGATCACCTAATCATTGCAGCTCTAATCTGTTTCACAGGGTTTTATTTCCAACAGATTAACATCACCTGCACTTCATGTACCGTCTTTGTGACTTCTATGTAAAAGTATTTCTTTCACACCGAACATATAAGAATGAATATTTAGATAGTTTAGACCTGAGCTCCCCAGACGAGAGCTGGAACTTTCTAGAATAACTGATCAGATTATTAACTGATTGGATTATTAACAGATTGGATTATTAACTGATAGTGTGGATTATTCTTAGAGCTCACTGACTTGTGTCCAGCAGCAGCCCCACCACGCCGAAGTTGGAGTGTGAGACGCTGTAGTGGAGAGCCGTGTTGCCGTTGCCGTCCGTCATGTTGACCACGTGCTCCAGCAGCACCGTCGACACCTCGGAGAACGCCATCAGGTAGTCTGAGACCCGAGAAGGCTGAGCCATTTTGGCGCTGGAGATACGGAACCACTCGAGCTGGACGGTGTGGGTGCTGGAGAGCTGAAGGTAAGGTGGGAAGTCATGGATCATCTATAAGTTTACATTTCACACGTTACATACACAGCATCTGACACAGGGAGAAATAATAAAGCTGTATTTTACTCAGTGGTGGAAAATATTGTTGAGCGACTTAGAGGTCCATCTTCTGCTACTTTACGCTTCTGCTTCAGCAGCAACTTTAAAGTGATGTACACATTAATGCATCACTAATTATTATAATCTAATAATATAATGTACATTATTCTAAAATGGGCCATTCTGCATATTGAGTTCTTTTATAAGTATATTTTGACGCTAAAACGTTTGTACTTTTACTCAAGTTAAATTCTGAATGCAGGACTTTTACCAGAGTATTTCTCATTTTACCAAAGTAAAAGATCTGAGTACTTCGTGCGGCGCTGACTTTACTTGGATTATTTCTCACACACATTTTCTCATACTTTGAACGATTGTGTAAACAGTGTATTTCAGCAAAGTCGACCCGTGTTTATAGTGGCCTGAAATCCCTTTTCAAGCATCTGTTTTTAAACTCAACAATGATCCAGCGTCTGAGGCTTTTCTCCGTCTACACTCCTGTTATTGTTACTTGAGGCTCCTATTGTTTCGAATGTTTGCCAGAGCTGGAAACATCCCTAAACAACAAAACAGTCACAAGCTTTCATCCACTGCTAAGAGTTGTGCATTATTCCAAAAATGAAGTGAAATTAAATGTGTAACTCAGTGATAAAATGATTTGAATAAGCATGCAGGGACGCACCACTTCCTTACTCTTCAGTGTTTTGACGTCATCGTTCAGGTGGTTTTTCAGAATAAGGCACGCTTCTCGCATTTTTGAGCTCAGCTCAAATCTGTAACAAAAAAATAAAAGTTTTTCCTGCTTCCTGTACATAGACATAAACACTTTTAATCAGGAGACTCCTGAGTTCTGAAACTACATTAACTAATATAGAGCAACTTATGAAATGTATTATTTTGCGTGACGACGTACTTCTCCTTCACAGCATCAGATGAATAATTTGCGGCTCTCAGGGTCTCTTCATCAGTGTCACTCTCGTCCAGGTTGACGTTTCTTTCCTCCTCTGATGTTTCGTCCTCCAGAGCCGCCTCATCCTCCTCCGTGCTGTCCAAGCACTCGCCTTCTCCACTTTCTCCAGAAGAACTCCCATCTTCTTCTTCCTCCTCCTCCTCCTCCTCCTCCTCTTCTTCACTGGATGTAGATTCATACCTGGGAGACACAAATATTAGCTGGAATACAGAGCAACTTGTGCCGTTCACATTTTAGGCGCTCTGATGGTGAGGAAAAAAGCGTCAAACCGGTGACCTGGTCAAAGTGTTATTTCCAACTCTGGACCTTCTGCCGCCTTTATTTTATTTGAAGTGTGGTAATAAACATAAAAGGTTTCATGTTCCTCACCCTCCATTGAGAATGCCAACAAACTGCAGGCTCTTCTTGCCAGCGGTGCGATTCTCGCCCGAGCTACTCCCATCCTTCCTCTTCATGATTGATTTCAACATACCTGTTACCATGAAGGAAGCGGATCAAACAAAGAGAAACTCAGAACAACTGTAAACAACTTTATGTTCTACTGAACCATCTTTTCAGATTACATCAGTTTTGTCTTTGAGTTTCAACTGCTTATAAAAAATAAATTTGCCAATTCAGTTTTTAGTTTTGTTTTTAAATAGTTGTGGTCATTTTTCAGTGAATATATTCAATATCTGTGCAAATCTTTATTTTCTGTCATTTCAAAGACTTCATTGAAAGAATGATGTGATTTCTCATTAATTATATTGAACAAAGCCATTTGTAGTGTGGCCTTTTCAGACTGCAGGCAAAAGTGATCAAATCTGATTTTTGTTTTTGCAAATATGTGACCAGTGTGAACAGCACAAATCAAATGTATTCTGGTCTTTTGGATCCTGTTCTGGTTCAGTGGAGGGACAGTGAGGTGTTAGACCTCATATTTACTTGTGGTGACATTTCTGTACAAGCAAAAAAAAGTGTCTCTCTTTCTCCTCATCATCATCGTCATCATCATCGTCATCATCCACACTGCACATCAACTTCTAAATGCCAGCGTTCTACGTGTGACGTCTTTTTTGTTGTTTTTTTTTTGCACATGCGGCAGATTCAGTTCACACTGGAATCAGATATTGGCCACTTTCAAAAATAATTTAAACAGCCAAAACACAAAAATCTGAGCTATAAATCCGAATGAGCACTAAGTGTGAATGTAGCCCTGGTGAATCTTTTAGTCCGTGCACAACAGGTCAGCTTGCTGTGTATACTGCATACAGGCAAACACACAGTTCAGCATAACAAGTGTCCACTAAAAGTGACTGACTTGGTTTTAAATGACACAGTTCTATCATGCATAATTCACATTTACCCTGTAAATTAGTAGCAGATTTCATACTCTGTAGTTATAACCACTTAGACTTTCCAGGGAACTTTTTTTTTTTATATAGTTTTTCCATTTTGCTGCACTTGTTGTGGATGTTAATGTTCTCTCTCTCCTTAAATGCACTTACTAATGATGTGACTAATGACTTTTGCATCAATATTATAAAGACAGAATTCTACATTTGATGTATTTTGTGAAGAAACACTTTGGAAAGAGCCAGCTAATGTATGATGGTTTAACCCTAAGTGCTCACCTGTCTTGGTGTTGCTGGCTGCAGTTTTCTCTTCTTGGTCGTCCTCTTTCTTCTCCGCCGTACTGACCATCTCTTCTTCTGGTGAGACCTTGTAATCGGCGATGGTCAGCTGTCTCTTCTTTAGGACTGTAACTCTCTTCTCCTCCATCTTCTCCCCAAACAAGTTCTCCCATTGGCACCCAGTGCTGACCATTGCAACCGGAGCTGGTTCTGCTGTTTCCACTACAGCATCAGTCTGGGTGAATTGTTCGATCTGATCTGCTGTTAAATTCTCCCCCACGCACGCGTCGCTCACCTCTGGCTGGCACGAAACTGCAGCGTGTTTTAACACAGCAGTCGAGGTCTCTACCTGGGCATTTTTCACGTCTGGTTTAGCAAGAACCCCCTTCTCAAACGTGACCTTGGAGGTTTTCTCCTCCATCTGGGCTTTAAGGATCCCCATGTCTTTGTTGGACACACTCAACCGTTCCTCTAGAGCCACAATGGACTCCTGCTGGAATTTAATAGTGTCCTGTAAGGTATCGATCTCCCGCTGTGCCTCGCTGGTCAGCCCAAGTAGTGACTCCATAACCCAAACCTCAGCATCCTCCGTCTCCACAGTGGCCTGTACTCCCTCCTCATGCACCAGAGGGGCCTCGGTTCCTGTGCCTTTATCACAAACGTGTATTTCTGTGCCCTCAGAAGCGTCTTTCACACCCTGGCTGTAGTAGAAAACAACAGAGTTCATTGGCACGTCGCCCCCTACAGCAACTGATTTCTTCTTAATAACAGACACTTTTTCTGGAGCTTTTACTAAAACTTTGGATGCATGTTCTGTAGCCTTCTCTTCCTTCCCCTCAAATTTCTCAGTCAGCCTTTTCAGCTCCCCAGATTTCCCGAGGCCTTTGTGTCCAGGTGAGGTCGGTGCAGTCAATCGACTGTGGATGCTGTGGTCGGCGTGAAGGATCTCTGTGGTTTGTGTAGAAGACTCTGTGGACTGTTGCTTCTGCTGGGCCACCTCCATGGCTAGCTTCTTCTCCTGCAGGGCTAACAGCAGCATGTCTTTCTCTGCACGAAGCTTGGCCACCTCTTTCTCAAGCACAGGAACACCCTTTACCCTCTCTTCCATCTCCTTCAGCTGTTTCAAGGCGGTAGCCATCTGCTCTCTAACCGTCTGCAGCTGGCTGGGTGGGATTGGAGTCATTGTGTTACCAGCAGCAGGAGTGTTGAGCCCGGAGGTCTGAGGACTGGGTTTAGTCCAGCTACTCTGCAGAGGCTGAGTCGACGCAGAGGGTAAGAGCTGCTTGGGAGGATCTGCGAGCTGGATGCGCCCACCATTCTGGTGCTGGTGTGTTTGTTCCTGTTGTAGCCGCCGGCTGGTTTCCAGAAGAGTCCGCTCCACTCTGGGGTTGCGCTGCGGTGGAGGCGGCGGCACTTTGGCACCGGCCGACAGGGGAGGAACACTGAGGTGGGCCACAGGGGAAAGACAGAGCACCTCGCATGGTGCTGACCCAAGGCGGTTGCGCGGTGGCGGCGGCGGAGGAGCTCTGCCATCCTCGCTGGCCGGGGACGCTAAAGACTCAGTGGATGTCCAGCCACTGGTACGTCCCCCAGCACTCCTCTGGGAGAGTTTTACCCCTCTGCCCGGGCGGCGGGAGCTGACGGGTGCCCGACGGAGATTATGGCCACTTTCTATCTCTTCTACATATTTGAGGAAGTCCAGATCCAGCTGGAAACCATACGGAGTCTGGACGGAGTAGGAGCCCGGCTGTTCAGCCTCCTCTTGACTGGAGTAGATGAATGGAGAGCTCAGATCTGAGGGGAAGGAGACACGTGAACATGTGACCGGACACTGTGGCTCCATCACTGGTACGTACTTAAAGATGGCTTTGTTAAGGTCTAACAAACGTGTTAATGTCATTCTCTAGCTCATAAAAACACTCCCAATGCCCATTTTTTGGGGAATATTTAAAATCCTGCATTGTTTACATCCATGTCTACTAGCTTGCAGATAATAGTACTCATGTTTTAATATAAACCAGTATATACATTTGAGAAGTAACATGTATGTGCCTTAATGTTGAGACAGTTTGTCTATTATAGTCAATAAAAATTTAAAAATGACTGTTTCATCATATATTAGAGCTGGTTCAGATTTAGTGTTTACTGTACAACAAACAAATACACATCAGACATTTTAAAATATATTTTGTTTCCTGCAGTTTTACTGCATTGTGATTCAATCTCAATGCAGTAAACTCAACAAACCTGCTACTGGCAGGTTAAGATAAATCATTTGATTTATTATAACAGTAAATTGTGCAAACTTAAAACACACTGAAACACCCAAACCTCATCTCAAAAAGAAGTCTAAATATTTACATATGCAGTCACAAAAGAAATTGAGATAAGAGTTGGAAATGCAAAAATAAAAATACAGAAAAAGGTGAAATCTTCATGCGGTTTCTTACCAGGCAGCTTAGGGTTAACTTGCACCGACTGAGTCATTTTTCAGGACTGGGACCTTTTAGCACACAGCTTCAAATCAACACCTGGCTAAAGAAAACACACAGGGACATGAATGCGTTTGTCATGAATGCACTTAAGACCAAGAGGAAGTGCATATTGTAAAAACAGTGAACAGTAGTTTGGTTCATCATTTGTTACCGACTGACTGTCAGAAGTGTGCTTTGACTTTATGCTGCAGATTTGTTTTTGTAAGCTTCAACAATCACGTTCTCTAAATGTTCCATGAACATGTTTTTGTTAATGGGAAACAAACAACTGATAAGTGGCACTTTAGTGGCAGACAGATGAAACTTTATACGAGTAGTAAACTTCCTCCTACAAAGTTCAGAAACGCGTGAAGAGGTTTACGTGTTTTAGTTTGGCTCTTTAACACACGTGAAGGTGAATTCCTGTCTTTTAGAGATAAAGAGTTCAGTTAGATGGATTGTTTGCTTTTCCTCTTCAGAGGTGTTGAAGGCTGTAGAGCCTGACATCATCCATACCTGAGAGAGTCTGTCTGTCTGTCTGTCTGTCTGTCTCTCTCTCTGTCTCTCTGTCTGTCGGTCTCTCTCTCTCTCTGTGTCTCTCTGTCTCTCTCTGTCTCTCTCTCTGTCTGTCTCTGTCTCTCTCTGTGTCTGTCTCTGTCTCTCTCTCTCTCTCTGTCTGTCTCTCTCTCTCTGTCTCTCTCTCTGTCTGTCTGTCTCTCTCTGTGTCTGTCTCTCTCTCTGTCTGTCTCTGTCTCTCTCTGTGTCTGTCTCTGTCTCTCTCTCTCTCTCTGTCTGTCTGTCTCTCTCTGTCTCTCTTCACTAGAAGTTGCTTTTAGAGGATCTCTACAGTAAACTTTCTTAACTATTAACGTCATTATGAGTTATCAAGAATGCATGGTTTGAATTTAAAATGTACTTTTTTATGTGCGAGTAAAAGCTGTTGGCACAGAGCAGTTGGCAGCGAGAGGAAACACCTCAGAACAAAGTCGACAACAAAGAGCTGAACGTTGTCTGAAAACCACAGAAGACCGCTGCATTAACGAGCATCACACCATCCCACTGTACTGAGAAACCACAGAAGAAATCACACGCTAACGGGACTACATTGTACAACGTCACTGCAAAACAACAACAATGCAAACAAATATTAAATAACATTTGACTACTCTAACATTAAAAAGTAAACTTTTACAATATTTTTAGTTTAAAGTGTGAAGCAGTACATGAACGTCTGATCATTTTCATCATGAATAACATAAACAAACGTTTGGAGTTTTTCTTTGTCCCGTCAATGTTCTTCTGTTTGTTCCAAACAGACAGGAAATATACTTCCTGTGTTTCAGAGAGTTCCTAAAAGTGCACGACTGCATTAAACCGGACACCTTCTGGATAATTATACACCAATTACAGAAGAAACATTAACTTAAATATGGCAGGTTGTGACTTAAAAACGGTGAAAAGGAATGCAGCTCTGTGGTGTGAAGTTTACCTCTCAGCCTCAGTGAGATCCTCGCAGGTTCCCTCCTTCTTACTCCACTCAGCCCTGAGAGAGACGGAGACATCCACCATCAGAAACATCCCAGAGCAGTCGCAGGAAGAGGAACCGCTGCAGCATATTAACCAAACAACCATGAGGCGTCACAGTGACCCGATCTCCACCCGTCTGTACACTTACTGGAGGTTTGGGACATGCGAAACGTTCCCACCACCAATGTGTCACCTGTGTGGTAAAACTACCTAAGTTGGGGTGTCACGATATACAGGTACTGGTGATAACAGTGGTATTTAAGTTTATGCTAATAATACACATAAGATAATATCGTGTTAATTATCTTAACTTGCGGTTTTTGTACAGTCATGGTTACATGACTATGTCCACCAGTCAGAGGGTCGGGGGTTCGATCCCCGACCTCTACAGTCAGCATGTCCAAGAGTCCTCGAGCAAGATACTGAACCACAAATTGCTCCCGATGGCCAACAGTGTGTGTGTGGTTATCTCTGATGAGCATGTGGCGCCTTGTAGCCTCTGACTCTGTGTGAGTGTGTGTGTATGTGTGTGTGTGTGAGTGTGTGTGAATGCTGACGTGTTGTAAAGCGCTCGCAAAGATTGGAAAAGCGCTTTATAAATGCAGAACATTTACAGACTCCAACTCCCTACACGTATTTTGAGTGTAATTCATTTGCCAAAAAAGAGACAAAACGCACAATAACCGAATTAAAGATGAATTTAGCTGAAAACATTTCCAAATGCTCTATAGATATTGTTATTGTGAATTATTTTGGCCACAAAAGTCATGTAGTAAAAGTGATATTGTGACAGCTCTTACCCAAAGCTTCAATCTGTCCAGCTGTTGCTTAAAAATACCTTCTTTTTTTTTTTTTTAATTAATGTTATTTTTCTATCTTTTGCAGGAATCCATCTCAACATCGGACGAAGAGAAACATCTACAAGACCAGAGAAGACGTTAGCAAGTATGAAAAAGCCTCGACGCTGCCGTAAACTGTGACGAGGTGTATCCACCTGCAGCGCCACAAACCTCCCATCACAGGTGTGCGGGTTTATTAAGACAATGACGGGTTTGATTTCCACGTGGGTCATAGAGCTGATGCGTTTGGGCATAACCCGTAAGAAAGAGACTCTGTCTCTGGAATATGAAAACACGTCTCAGGTACAGTATCTTATGCCACACACACAAACCTCACATACATGCAGTCATTCATTTCTCTTTAAACGCACACACAGATGTGTTTTCCAGACGCCTCGGGCACATTCCTGACACGTGCTGTTGCAACACGCCGGTCGTCCTTCAAGCTGACTGACTACTGACAACCTATAAAACACACAAACATCACGTCAGCTCAGACTGCAGCAGTCAGACACTTCGTTTTCATAGCAAAGACCACAACGTTCAGACAGACAGCGGAATAATTATCACGTAGTACACTGTATTATTGTGTGAACCATTCAAATGTGCAGTGGAAAGACGAGAAGGAATCTTCTGATCACCTTCTGCTCAGCATCTTATCAGACGCTGCTCTGCTTCTCCTCAGTTTGTCAGTTTCTACTCGGGTCAAAAGACGGTAAACATGACGCTGCAGAGTCGCAGGTTAAACTAAAAGGCGTCCAAGGTGATCTCGCCATGTTGGTTTACTTTACGTTTGTTTAGACACAAGCGGACTGTTGCAATTAACTTGTGTCTTTAAAAGATAAACAAAGAGCATGTGAACTTCTGGGGAAGTTTTGATGTGACATTCAGATTGTCGGTGCACAGAAACACATTATGACCGTATGCAGACACTTTGTCGTTCACATTTACATGGTGACACCAAATTTAACACGCAAACTACATGTGATGAGGTTACGCAGACGCACTGCAGAGTCAGAGCTATGACAAGTAGCTTTTAAATACTGGAAGATTATACTCTAGTAGCATTGATTACTTTTATCTTTTAAACCTTATCATAAGATCAACAAGCTGCACAACAGCTTGAATATAGTGATGTGTAACAACAAAACACACAACATGTCAACTTTCCTATTATAAACATTTCCTAAAAACAAAAAGAGGCTTATTTTATTCAGGAAATCTGTGTTGCAAAGTTAGATTGTTGAACAAAATGAACCCCAGACCGTCGAGTCTCTCCCTCCCCACATGAATTCTTCTCCTCTTTTCCTCATTAAACATGTATTTATTTTCTCCTGTCTTTGTTTCTCAGCTCCCCTTTTCACTCTCTACCTCTTCTGCTCACATGACTCATTTCTCCTCTGACCCTCTTCTTTTCTCTCACACACACACACACACACACACACACACACACACACACACATCTCTCAAGTGTTGCTGTTTTTCTCTCTGATTTGATGACAGACATCAAATTACAGACTTCAGGGAGAAGCTGCATTCCTTCTTTCTACTCTCCCCAAGTCCTGACCAGCTGACACACTGTTGTTAAAGCTGAAATTTAACAAAAAGGCCCATAAATGCATGTACATTAGTCCACACAGCAACAGAAACACTTGTTTTTGTGCATATATTCACCAAAACAACAAAAACACACACAGCTACAACTACATGTTACAGCTACACGTTACAGTGAACACACCACCTTTCTTTATTAAACGCCTCGCTGTGTTTTTCTTTCTGAGAACAGATAAACTTCACGGTTCTTCAGACTCACTAAACCGCCTCAGACGTCTGTATTTCCACGGCTACAAATTACATGACATTCTTCAGTCTTAATGCAACGCTGCAATCAACGTTAAACTCACAGTCAACACTACAGTCGCACAATAATCTTCAATATCTGCCGGCAGCTAAAAGTGTAAACAATAAAGCCAGGGCTCTGTGAGCGACGTGTAATAAATACTCCTGCAGTGTGTAACTAGATGAGAAGTGGAGAAGTACTAAAGCAGACTCGTGAAGAGGAGAACGTCGAGTTGTCCTGCTGCGTTCAGTGGAAGAGGAAATGTTTTGCTGGTTGGAGGCTCGAGGGCCATGTTTTGAAACGGTGACCTCATCCCCACCGCCCCGTCCCTGGGAAGAAAAGTCAATCACACACACACACACACGGAAGAAGATGTGCTCTCTTGCCTTCTCACACAGCAATATCAAAAAAATACCAAAATAACTCAAATTACTATTCTTGCACAAAATGTACACGTTCACACACTTTCTACGTCACGTTCATGTCCATTTTCAAAAACTAGATTTTCACACACACACACACACACACACACACACACACACACACACACACACCTTATCCTGAAACTAACCACTGTTAAATTTCCAATTTTTATCCAATAGTTTGAGCTGAAACGATTAATAACTTAATCAGTCGAAGGAAACTTTACTGGTAATAATTTTAATACTCGTTTTAAGTTTGTAATACAGTAAAAATGCCAAATATGTGATGGTGCCAGCGCCTCAAATTTTTGATTTGCTACTTTTCAATAAATTAAATATTTTTTTGTTGTTGAGTCAAAACAATTTACCGACAATTTATGAACTAAACCAATCGAATAATGGAAAAAAAATTCAATAGATCAATCGACAATCAAAATATTCGTCAGTTGCAACTGAATATAACTATTTTTAATTCCTTAAAAAATAATTATCTAACTTAAATCTCCCTTTTAGTAGTTTGTTCTAAAAACTGAAGCCAAAGTGCAAGTGCCATAAACCTGCATTCTCTCTAATAGCCAGCAGGGGGCAACTCCACTGGTTGCAAAAAGAAGTCCGATTGTATAGAAGTCTATGAGAAAATGACCCTAAATCTCACTTGATTTATTACCTCAGTAAACATTTTCCTAATTACGTTATGGTCTCACGTGCTAGTTTCAACTGTTCTTCAAAACAGCATGATGTTGATTTTGTAAATGATTGTCCCATTTGGAATAAAATAGACAATAAAGCAGGATATGCTTTAGGGCGGGGCTACTTTGTGATTGACAGGTCGCTACCACGGTGTTGACCAGTCTGGGTGCTCTCCATGTTTTCATCTTAGAACTTTAATCTTTTCACAATGTGTTTTCAGTTCATCAAAGTTAATAAAATGTCTTATTCTTCTTTTGGTTGTACATTGCTCCACCCTTATGCGTCAATTCTGGTTGCAAAAAACCAAGATGGCGACGGCCAAAATGCCAAGCTCCAGGCTTCAGTAGAAGAGCAGATACTAAATGGACCTTCAGTTGAGATTTTCCATTTCCAAGGTCAAGAAATGTACCAGAAGTGGTCATAAAAATATAAATGTGTACATCTATGAGTCCATGACAACTCGTATGATGTGATCAAAAGCTCCAGAAGAGACACTAAATGGATTTTTCTGTAGCTTCTGTTTCCAAAGTCAAGAATGAACTTTAAAACATCGACTTATTTGTTGCTTTCAGAAAACAGGAAACAGCATCAACACAAATTTCCATTTTAACAAACTTCAACTCTCATCTCAGTTAAACCTGAAAACTGCTCATCCTGAACTTCATGTCTCGGAGAAGATGTGTTTTATGTCCCTATCCTTGTGAGGACATTTAAGTCTAATAGACATAGAAATACAAGCATGCACGCGTTGCTGCTGATGTAGAAATCTGCAGTTTCCTGAAGGGAAGCCCACTACTCCCCCAACAAATCCCCCTCAGCACTACACACACACATAACCCCTTCATGCCCCTGTGGGAGACCTCCCATTGTCAACCAGTAGGAACTGGGAGCGGGGGTAATGCCAGGAAACCCATCAGGCCGTCCTGAAAGCTGCTTCCTGAAGGCAGCAGGAAAACACTGGAGAAGACAAGCAGAAACTGAGAGCTGAACAAATAGAGCCAGTGTGACACACACACACACACACACACACACACAACACACACACACACACACACCGAGGCCAACATCACATGATGCATGAC
>CALSBV010011200.1:1254138-1279460 GCA_943590825.1 Bovichtus diacanthus | reverse complement strand
GGCTCAATCACATTAAAGTGTCAAAAATCCTTCTCACCTGAAAGCGATCCAGCATCGGTTTCCATAATAAAACCAATAGAGCATCTTTGCGGATCTTCTTGGGAATGTCTGAGTACAGTAAAGCATTATCCCTGCTGGCGTAAGGCATTCCTGTGAGAGCAGAAAGGCTTATATAGTCAACAACACGGCCACCATGGGTACAGGTCACACAGACTCTATGTAGTGCACATTACGACACCTGACACAGCTCTGGAAATGATATCACACACACTACAACTAACTGCTTGAGGCAAGGCAGGAAAGAGCAGCAACCATTTTGCAGAGATTCGGTCGGTGCACTGCAGCTGCTGAAAAATGGCCTAAAAGCAAAATGGCGTTTCTAGTTCAGGGTTTTCTCCAGCACACACCGACTTGATCCAGCTCGGTGGTTTGAAAAACATCGTTGCAGGCTGGCGACTGACTCACCAGCTGTAGCCACATATTACTCCCAGAAGCCTGCTGCCTTTCAAACACACTGCAAAGAAGAACTCAACCTGCAGGGCAACAAGGCTGCGCCGCTAAAAGCTCCTTATCTCTCAGCTGAGCTTCAGTCTTTTCTTTTCTACATCTATTGTAGAAAATGACATTAGAATTAGCACATAGTAATTCAGGAGCCTGCCTTCTGTCCCCAAGCTCACCAAGGTAGTAGATGCGGTGTGAATGCGGACTTGTCTCGTCCTTCTGGATGAACTGGAAGTCGTGTGGCGCTTTGTTGATAACCACGCGTGTGTTCTTGTGGCTGTTGTGGATGATCTTCCTCAGGCCATCCCAGGTATGCTTCTCCACCTTGAACTTATCGGGATTCACGTCATCCATTTCCACCACCTCTGTGCTGTCCGAGAGCTCGTCCACCCCCGTCATGCCCGACAGTGCCCGTCTGACCCTGAGGACAGACGCGGGTAAATCCTTGATTGAGGACGGTTTAATTTACCTACTAAATCATACGTTCGGACAGAAAACAGATTATGTGTTGGTTCTTAGTTAAAAGCAGTCAAAATATCTTAAAGATATCTTCAAATGTTATTTTTATTAGCCACTCAGTTTAGTGCATCAGTCCAACACTTTGGTCCAGACTGAAAACCCACGACGATTTGATTGATCGTCATGAATTTGGTTCACACATTCTCGTCCCCTAAGGATGAATTCTAAAGACTTAGATGAGCCTTTAACTTTCCTCTGGCGCCACCAGCAGGTAAACATTTTTACTTGAAACACTACGGCTCATGACCAAATACGTGAACATTGAATGACATTCTCATCAGCCTCAGCTGTACATTGTGCTAGAAACATGCTACATGCTGGTTAAGATGGTAATAATTAGTTAGCTTTAGCATTTAGCTCAAGACAACGCTGTGCCAAAGTACAGCTTCACCACATGGCTGTATAAAGAAATTATAAAATCAGACTACTAAAAGCAGAGCATGCCCAATAAAATATAAAAAATTAGATTTAAAAAAAAAAATAGAACTGATACATTAAAAACATTTTTTTTTTTTTTAAATGAACTACAGTAAAACAGATCAATAAAAGGCTTTTTAATATGTTTTCAGAAGGGATTTAAAAGTGATACTGATTCTACATGACTTAGATATTAGTCGACATACAAACAACCTCATTTCAATAATATATGTTCCCAGCACTATTAAAAACTATGGAAAAACATTGCTTTGACTAGAAAATGTAATTGAATGAAAATTAAAACCAAATCAATATGTTGTCGACAGCTGTGAGGGGTAAAGTGTCCCATACCTTTCCTGGGCGTCTTTGGTTTTGTCTTCAATTTTCAGCCTCTTTACTCTGTGCATTAACCGTTCAACGACCCTGAACCAGACCTGACACCCTGTGGGACACCAGGTAAACACAAGAGAACTGAGGATGGTGAACATTTAAACAAAAGTCAGACGGTTTACATGGCATCGCCTGGTCTAACTGACAATATCATAATTAGACAGAGCTTAACATGTTAAAGTCTAGACCTAGCCCTAAGCTAAGCTCACACGCTATCAAGAGTGAAACTGTTACTGAAGCGAAGGCCCCGTTCAGGGCCGATGTCTCTGTGCTGCGTCATCGAGGAGCTGCTGCTCTTCAGCCGACCACCGACACATTTCCAGATGGGTTTTCTGACATGGATTCTCAGTGAGTGTGACTCAGCTGCACGACGCTGACACTTCAACGTCTGTGTCATAGCTGTGGCAAATGTTACACTTTCACTCCACATTTTACTGCAGGCCGTTCTGTTGCCTCGGGCCTAAATGAAGTGCACATTCTACAGAAGTTGATTCCTAGAAAACACAAGCACTAATTATTCTCAAATATATTATTTATTCATAGGAAATTAGAGTTGTTTTGTTTACACTACTGCGATGGTTTCCCCCAGTGAAACAGCAAAGTGGTGGAAAGTAACTAAGTACATTTACTCTACTTAAGTAGAATTGTACCTTTATACTTCTAATCCACTACATTTTAGAGGGAAATATCGTACTTTTCACTTCACTACATTTATTTGACAGCTAGAGTTATTATTTGAGATTAATAATACAAAATATAAAATCAACAAATCAGTTATGATGCATTATAAAAGATAACACTATTTCTCTCAAAATTCAAGCTACCCTGCAGAATATAAAGTAATTCAAATCAGCTCCACATTTACCAGCTGCAACATCCCAGTGATGAACACATGCATCTGAAATTATAATCCAGTAATAGTGGATGTGATTATGAAATGGGCCTTAATGCCAAAAGTTTTACTCTTGGTAGTTAAAGTACAGTTTGATGCAAATACTTGTGATATTTTACTTAATTAAAAAAGGTCAGACCTGTTTAAATCGAAAGCTACAAACAAACTTCCCTTAACTGGATAAAAGGCTGAATCACTGGTGAACAAGTCCCAGTTTATTCTCCCAGTCTGTGCCCAACAACTGTGGTGCTGTGTGGGACTACTCTGCAGATTTGTGCTGATCTTCGTATTCATTTTTAATTCTTCACTTAGTTTATGTTGATGTGTGACTTCAATCACTTCTATTAACAAGCCTTTCTTTTAGAAATGTATCACATACTCAACAAATACGAATGCAAATACCTCCTTATGGTATTTTCGACACTATTTTTCTTTAAAAACACACATAAATCTGGCATCATCCTCTCAGTTTGTGCATGTTTTCTAGCATCCATGTACCAAAACATCAAATGTGTGTTACGCATGACTAAGAGCTTAAAGCCACAAAGTGACCGACAGCTTCACAGCACACACACACAACATCTGTCCGGGTGTGTGTCCCCATCACACTTAACAAACACTTCATTATTTACGATATAATCATTAAAACCCTGTGTACAGGGTGTGTAGCCTGGAGCTAGCATGTTAGCCGCCCGTTGACGTTAAACGAGCACTCGTTAGCTAACGTACCAAAACAGAAACAAATCCAAAACAGTAAACACTCTTTCCTTTCAGCTTACACTTCCTGTCCAGAAAAGGTTGAACGCTTTTCTCTTTTTGTCGCGGATGTGTCGGTGTTGGAAACAACGATCAGTGGTTTGAATAAATTGCAGAACTCAAAATACTTCTCAGAGAGCAGGTAGCTTAGTGCTAATATGCTAACACGGAAATAGTTTGTGAAATCAAACGTTACATTAACTGTGACCCGGATGTGATCAGTCAAATTCCTATCTGCGTTGTTTTTATTTGCACAAACAGGTTTTATTTATTTTTTTTTCTCTTTTTTTTTACAGCAGAAATAGCATTCATGCTAATCTGTGGAAATATAAAACCGTATTAATAGAAGACATTCAGAAATCTCTGATCTTTTCCTAAAAGTTCTTAAAAGCATCTGAATTACTGGTGGGATTCAGTTTTTTTTAAACCTTAATTTAATCTTAGAAAAGGTATCAATTACCTAAAATTTTAGCTTGAAGGCTGCAACTAATGATTATTTTCATTATCGATTAATCCAACGATTATATTCTGTTTATCAATCAATAGCCTGTTTGTTTTTGAGAGCTACTAATGTCTTTGTTTTGTCTAAACATCAATCAATTCATAATGATATCAAACATTAAAAAAAAAAAGCAGCAAATCTTCACATTCCACATCTCCACTTTTTTTGGTGCCATTTTTGCTTGAAAACTACGAAAACGATTAATCAATCAATCATCAAAAAGATCAATATAATAATGGATTAATCAACCAATTGTTTCAGCTTGTAGGTCTTCCAACGAAACACCATACATCCACAATCAAATACAAACAACTGGGACAAGCACTGTATCCTTAAAACATTTATTTTTGTAATAATTTGTCCTTTTTTTTTCTTTTTGCGTAAGTGCAAAAAATGCACCCAAAAGAGCCACCTGAGGGAAGTCTACATCTTTAAATAAAAAAACAAGCAAAGTGTACATTTATAGTACAAAATTCTCTTTTTAAAAAATTGCACAGTTTGTGTATAATATATATATTCATAATCTCCATTTTAAACAAACTTTAAAGGCTCAGAAAGTAAACAAAATCCACCAAATGAAAAATAAAAACATTTTTTCCCTAGAATTTAAAGCTGAGGAAACTTGAGACCCTGTTTTCATTTGTGTCCACCATAAATATACATATTTATATGCAAGTCTCTTTACATATAGTCTCTGTGCTAGTGTTTGACCAGACAATCAAAATTATTGCAAAGTAGTTTAGTCCTACTATAAAACATGGGGTGGGGTGGGTGGGGGATAAAAGCTTCTTTCTGCTGAACGTTCATAAAGTTATGCAAAAAAAAAAAACCTGGGTTTCTTTAGACCCCTTTTGAATTTACTGGAATCCCTGCTTTCACAAAGGTTTCTGTTTCACAAACTGTGTGCATTCAACATTCCCATAGAACAATCCAGAACTCCAGTTTTCCTTTTTAACGAGAACACACATTTCCCTGACTTCTTTTTTTTTTTTTTTTTTTGTTTTTGAACTTTACACAGCGGACCTGCCCAGGGGTGGTGGTCAGCGTCGATATGGGTGGAAGCCCTGTACGTTGTGGTTCTGCCCTCTGCCGAACGCAGTGGCGGCAGACTGGGGGGCGGCGGCGGGCTGTGCTGTCGGAGCCCCGTACGAAGCCGTCTGCTGGCTGGGGTCTGCGAAGGTGTGGCTGAAGGCTGTCAGGTCCTGCCCGTACCCTGAGGACGACAGAGGGGAGAGCAGGAGGGAGAGAAGACGACTTTAATGTCAGGGTCACACACGCTGCTCAGGAGAAGCCTTAAAAAACGTTTAACGTCAAGGAAAAATCCACCTGGTCACCTTTTCACTATACACTGTATTCCAATTGTTGTCTTTTGGTTAACTACTTCTGATGGACTACAATAAGAAATGCTGTAAAACTCTACTGGAGCTGTTGGAAGTATTGGTACGTCACATCAAAATGATGATCATTTAATGTTTGTTAAAACTGGAACAAGAAGGCAGCAACTTGTTCCAATTTTAACCTTTTGTCCCAGCATCGACTTTATAACCAGCCTTTAATACCTATGAGTTTCCCCCTGAAAACTGGTAAAAGTACAAGTTTCATTTTTTGTTTTAATACTTTGTACAGTGATTCAATCTAGACTACATCTATATATATTTCTTTTATATTTTGGGGTCTGAAAGATGTTCTTCTTTTTATTGAAGGGCTCTGAGACGTGTTTGTGGTAAATTGCTACATACATAAATGAACTGTGACACACCAAACGACATAATGGACCAAGAAATGAAATATGCATCCCTAATAGCACGTTTTGTATAGCATGTCAAGGCTTTAAAGGTTTCATGGTGGATTTTCTCTCTAAATTCAAATACTGTATTCCTTCAATGAGCCCTTTAGTGGTGAACTTTATTGTGTAACTGTTAAAATGTATAGAGACAAACGTGACAATTTCAGGTGAATTGAATCACTTAAAGTGGGCTTCATTGAGGAAAACAATCTCTAGATTCTCTTGATGATCAATGTTCTTCTATTCAGACACTGGATGGCACCATCTCCCTGCAAACTGACAGGGAACCGAAGTGACACCCAGGGAAGGAAACTGAGCTGCCCCGAAAAAAGAGGCCGGTACAACCCAAAATGTACCAGCCTCTGTCCAAGCCAAAAGGACATGAAGTTCGAAAAAAACTGAGTGGTTTGCGACTAAATGGTGGTGGAGGATGCAGCCAAATCTTCCCAGCGTCATGCTGGTTATTTTCCTGCCCTGGTAACATCCGGTTAGCACCGATTTCAAAAAATCTCTAATAATACTGGAGCGGGGGATGTTATAAATAACTGGAATGGAAAGACAAGAGATAGATAGAAAGACAGAAAGGAAGAAAACAGGCAGGAAAAGTTAGAAAATACAACACATTTCTTTTGTCTGAAGAACAGAGAGCCGTCCCAACAGGAGCGCCCGAATTTACTGCCATCGTGTCCTTCTTTGAATCTTCCTTCCTTTCTCATCCCTTTAGCTATAATGTGGAGATAGTACATGGGGGGAAAACAACGGGTGAATGGACTGCTGATACATAGAGACAACTGAACCATGAACCAATTTTCTGACAATTAGATCATCCTTGTATAATCTGCAAAGCAATGCGGACAGAGTGGACACAAAAGGAGGACATGGTTAGTCTTGGTATAGTAAAGCTACAGCCGCCGAGGGAGACGACTGCTTAGAGCTCTGAATGACACATTTCAATGTAAATGTCTCTCAAATCCACTCAGCTGGCAGTCAATGGCTGTGTTTTACTATACAAGAGTATACACGGTAATTTGTATGTACATGCAAAATGTACATGCAAAATACGAAACACAGAGCAAAAGAAAAAGAGGAAAAGAACCACGTTGCAGCTCTATACACACTACAGTACTGAACAAATGCTACTGTTGTGGTTGGAGAAGACGATGCTGGCACCTACCTGCACTATATCCTCCCTGCTCATCCTGACCATAACTGTGAGAAGGACGCGTGGGTCCGTAGGCAGAGGGGTCCTGAAGGTAGTTACCCAAGCCTATCAGGGAGATGAGGAGACCAGGTTGACTGAACCCAGATACTGCTGGCCGACTACTTTACATAGTTCCCCCCTTACTGAGCTAACAGAGCTGCACATTTATACTCATTGACTGTAACTGCTCTACGCTTGGAGCGGCATCACTGCTCAGCTTCATCTGGAAGTCAAAACAAAATGGAGTGTGAGTGTGTGAGCTATCTGCGAGCACGCCTGACTTCTTAATCATGCCAGCCTGGCCTCATGAAATTTAGTGAAATGTGCATGATATGTTAAGATGCAACCAAAGTGAGAAATATGTTTTCCTACCAAGACGACATTAGAAGAGGGAAGCAACTAGAACCAGGAAGTAGAACAACCAAACCAGTGGTTTTGCATGTTTTAGTCCTATAAAACAGGACTTGTGTGAACGTCACATTCCTGCCAAACATGTACCAAACGATGCCATAACTTTCTAGATGGATTTCCTATATTCCAAGATGCCATTGGTCTTCATTCATGTCAGCATGCTTTGACAATCAACTTGAAATGTACTTGATTTATCTTTCTGTTGTAAGCACTGACTTTTCAAAACTTTACGTCAAAATGATTGAGATTTATATCGTTGAGCTAAACTTAAAAAATAAAAATATAATCCCTCTAACTGAAGGGGGCAATGTTAAGTAAAAAGGGATGCTGTTAACAGGCAAATTTCAGATGTCACAGTGTTCTTGGATGTGCAAAGAATTACTTACTTTTGACCAAAAAATAAATAAATAAAAAAAAGTTAATTGTAAAGAGTTTATATCGTAATAAAAGTGAGGCCAGTGCATCATCATTAATCATTAATAACATATGGTATGCTTTACAAAATGGCATTGAATTAAATACCCATGAATTAAAACATGTAAAACCACTGGTTTGATCTTTACTCTCACCAAATTCTTTTTAACTCCCTAACTCCACAACCTAACCTGAAAACCAACTTGACTTCTCAACCGTTTATTAATATTACACAGATAAAAAAAAAAAGTCATATCCATATTCATGGTACAGGTGTGTGATTTGCGTCCACAACATCATCTGAGCTCATTTCACAAACACTTTGTGAGACTCTCTGAACAGACAACGCACACTAAATGCAAAAAGCTGGATGGAAGATAAGCAACAAGCAGGAAACACTGAACAAGATGGACACCTGTCATGACTGACAGCGATCACGTGACTGCTGTAAATGTAGATCTAGCAGTGTGAAGCAGCTGTAAGCCAAGAAAAATACCAGCCAGCCAAAGAAACTGAAAGTAGCTTCTGAATGAACATCTGACTCTCATCACACTGTGTTTATGTGACTGAATGTGGAGTAAAGCGTGTTCCCTTTCAATGGATTCTGGGTAGTTTTCACAGCATCTCTGTCTTCATGTGTATGAAGTGTGTCACAGGAGAAGCTACCTTATAATTGTTTTAAATCACAGAAATTAATAAAAGGAACATTATTTTCTGGAAGTGGCTTGATGAAACGTCTTATTTTCAAGTCCTTACACGCCGACTGAAATTTTGCCAAGAATTTACTGGCTCTGTAGAAATTCAGGAGAAATAATTATCCTGGCTGAACACAATCCAGCTGAAAGACCACAAAGACACTAACCAGGAGGTAAAACCTACAGACACATTAGTCAGAAAAGGACTTGCCCTGGAATCTAACCAACATTTGCATGTATTCAAAAGGCAGAGGGTCAAACATGCAAAGCTCCAGTGTGATAAAGTGATGGACATGTTGAACATTTTTGATAGGTAGCTTGGCAGGTTGGACATGCCTAATTCCAGAAATAAGGCTTCACAGGCTGTCATGCTGGTGCTCTTCTATGGCTATCGTGCCAAGACCAGGAAAAAAAGCCAGCAAAATCATCAACAGGGAAGAAGAGAAGGAGGTGTAGGAGGGAATAATTACAAGGTAGGGATAATTGAACCACGTCAAATGTCTTTTACAGTCTGCCAGGAGAAGGTTGCACTCCCTTAAAAAAAAAATAAATAATGCAAAACAAAAGAACATTGCCAGGCAGGATGATCTAATTCAAACCTACCAATATGTTTACCAATCCACAGCCTAGCAGGAAGAAGTTGACAGAAATGACAGCTGAAGACTCCAGGATATGGGGAAACTTCAGCAGAATCTTCACCACAGAGCCCGAGGGCTTCATGTATGCAAGAAGCATGTATGCATGTGGAGCAGTTCAAGCTAAATGGAACCAAGAGCAAGCTCCTGCTTGTCTAAGGGCTGAAGATTAAATGAGCTGTAGTTGCACCCAATAAAATATCCAGGGAGATGGGCAGGGCCGAGGGGTGAATAAAGAAATCAAATGGGAGGGAAAAGGGGCAGCAAACTGCTTAATGCACAATGCTTTTCTTACCATACTGGCTATAAGGGAAGTCAGGCTGCCCAGTGGGAGCTTTGCTCATGTCCTGAGTTGGTGTGGTGGCGGGGGCAAAGCCCAGAGGTGCACTTCCTGGAGTGGTGGGCGGAGGAGGAACCTGTGGAGCGTACTGGTCTGCTTGGGGAGTGCCGAAACTGTAACCTGTTGGAGAGTAATAAGATAATCTCTGAACAGATGGTATATTACGTACGAGTACAAAAGCAGCAGTGTAGGTGTCCCTGACTAAAACACGAAATGTCTTCCACAAGTAGTCTCGTCAATCTAGTTCACATCACATGACCATAACAAAACCACGAGCACTCAATGTGTTAATCAATCCACCAAATCTCGTTTTAGTTACCGTAATTTCTGGACTATTCAGCGCATCTGAATATAAGCCGCACCCACTGAATTTTTAAAAAATATGTATTTTGTACATAAATAAGCCGCACATGTCTATAAGCCGCAGGTGTCTACAGGTACATTGAAACAAATGAACTTTACACAGGCTTTAACAAAACACGGCTTGGAACAAAAATAAATAGGCTTTTAAACGCCTTCAACTTGAAAGCTGCATCATATGTCTTTCTCCGTGTCTTTGCCATGATGAGGGTGACAACATGACCGTAATCAGAATCACCATTCATAATGTCCACTGTTCATAATGTCCACTGTTCATAATGTCCACTGTTCATAATGTCCACTGTTTAAAATGTCCACTGTTCATAATGTCCTCTGTTCATAATGTCCGCTGTTCATAATGTCCCCTGTTCATAATGTCCGCCGTTCATAATGTCCGCTGTTCATAATGTCCACTGTTCATAATGTCCACTGTTTAAAATGTCCACTGTTCATAATGTCCCCTGTTCATAATGTCCGCTGTTCATAATGTCCGCTGTTCATAATGTCCCCTGTTCATAATGTCCGCTGTTCATAATGTCCACTGTTCATAATGTCTGTGTTCATAATGTCCCCTGTTCATAATGTCCGCTGTTCATAATGTCCCCTGTTTAAAATGTCCCCTGTTCATAATGTCCCCTGTTCATAATGTCCTCTGTTCATAATGTCCGCTGTTCATAATGTCCACTGTTCATAATGTCGCTGTTCATAATGTCCACTGTTTAAAATGTCCCCTGTTCATAATGTCCCCTGTTCATAATGTCCGCCGTTCATAATGTCCGCTGTTCATAATGTCCACTGTTTAAAATGTCCACTGTTCATAATGTCCACTGTTCATAATGTCCCCTGTTCATAATGTCCGCTGTTCATAATGTCCGCTGTTCATAATGTCCCCTGTTCATAATGTCCCCTGTTCATAATGTCCACTGTTCATAATGTCTGTGTTCATAATGTCCACTGTTCATAATGTCCCCTGTTCATAATGTCCGCTGCTGAAGACATTCCAAGAACTAATAATGCAATTGAAGGTTGTCATAATGTTTTTAGAGGTTCATTTGTTACACTGAAGGAAACACCGAGAAATTTCGTAAAAAAGTTAATTACCGTAATGAATGTGAAGTTTGAGCTCGATTTACGTCACATTATGTGACGGTGCTCAGTTTTTTAGCGACATGAAGCTTGTGAAAGCGGGAAAAATCCATAAATTAGCCGCGTCATTGTATAAACCGCGAGGTTCAAAGTGTGGGAAAAAAGTAGCGGCTTATAGTCCGGAAATTACGGTAGTATGAATACAAGTTTTACATGCACATGTCTCTAATAAATATAAGCTGCCCGATCAAATGGTGACCAATACATTTGTAACCGATCGTTTTGGTCTGCTCTCCCACTGTTTTTACTAACATTTTGTCCACAATTTACAATATTAGCTTGGTAACAGGTTTAATTGTTGGAAGGTACTAATCCCCAAACAGGCTTTTCAGCAAGATTTCACAAAATGCTGGGTATCTGAGAGTCATGCTGTCCATCTCTGATAAGGAGGAGGTTCCTCCCTGACCACAGCAACAGCAAAGCTGACAGATTCAAATGTCACATTTTACCCACTTCAGCATTGATGATCTAAATGTAGTTTTCCTTTATCTCTACCTAATTCACAGTGTCACCTTTACATACTGTACATATGCTACACTGCCTGTAGGCACATTATAGTAATGTTAAAACACCACCGAAGTGTAAGCAGTCACTGTGTCAGTATTACTGACCAAACTGAGGTGCTGTGCTGTAGCCCTGCTGAGGGAAGGCCTGAGGTGCAGCGAAACCGCCCGCCGGGGTCGTGACCAGGAATGCGTTGAAAGGTGACGGAGGCTGTGTGGGGGTTCCGCGGCTTGCTGTCAACGGAGGTCCATAGCCGCCTGCTCCAACACAGAACAGATCTATTTTATAGAAATGTTTTTGGATAAATAAATGATTTATATATTGAATGAAATACACAGGCAATAATAGTAATTATGAAATACCAGCACAGATCTATTTGAATATGTCTGATTGAACAGCTGAATAACATAAATAGGTTAAATAACTGTTTTTCTGGAATATGCGGAACACTGTCTGAAGCTGAATAAAACTGAGGTATCTTCTGAACACTGCAGTGAGCGGGTTGACCCGGAGGTAGTGATATGAAACCGAGCCTGACCAATAGCAGAGGGAGGCTGGAATCTATTCAAGGCGGCCATCTGTCTCAAGCAGCAAGTTATCAGCAGCCTCAGCCATTATGAAGCAGTTATAACACGTGCTGTAACGGTCATCAGCCTATTGGCCACACAAGCCCATTTCTGTGACACAAGGGTTTGAAGATAAGCACAAAAGCTATCTGCAGTTTGATCCCTTCAGTTATTCAACGTACAGAGAGGCCGCTCACAATAACTACTGTTGGACAAAGTATTGTCCTAGAGATAATTGCATTCATGTATATTAACATAATAATGCAAGTACACTCTTTCAAAGAGCAATGAAGTAAAAATTATTAACGATATTCAGACATTGGAATTGGAATGTGAATTTTTTATTTTTTTTTTAATATCTTAAATTAATAAAAATAAAACCACACAACCAACAATAACTAAAAAGCAGTCTCTGGCTCTAAAACTAATTATTTAAAAAGGTAAGAAAATATATTTTGAAGTGAAGATCAAACACCTACCTAAAGGTTGTCCAGTAGTCGACACCCACACTCCTTCAGGAAGAGAAAGAAAAACCTTTAGACCGGGACAATAACTGAAACGTAAAATGTTCACAGAGTCCAGGTTTGATAACACAGTTAATGTTAAAGCAGCAGGTTTAGCACATTTAAACAGCGAGCCTCATTGGCTCTGCTCTCGGACTTGTTCCCACTCACCCTGTGCCCCGTAAGGCTGCTGCCAGCCCTGGGCAGGCTGTGCTGTCCAACCATTAGCTGCACTCAAGATGCCCCTGGGCGCCCACTGGCCCGGGCCAAGCTGGCCAGGAGCTTTGCTGTCACGAGGTTCAGCCTTCTTCACTTCCACCTGGACAAAGGACAAGGAGGGCACATTTGGCAACACCAGTATAAAGTCCAAGAAGTCCCTCACCTAGACAGACCTTTCCTACCTCTGATTATTTATCTCAACATTGGGCCAGTTTGAAATCTTTCACTTTATGTTTATTGGAATAATGTGGAAAACTATGTTAATATTACTGTGTAGCCAGGAGAGCTGTGAAGCTATGTGTCTCAGGTACTAAATATCAAGCGGGAATTTCACACTGGCCAAAATCATAATGCTAAGACAGTGAATGACACACTTTGTTTTAAATGCATCATCTCTAGATCACAGCTTCTTAAGACGTACCTGAGAAACATACATTTATTGTTTTCTTCAAATGAAGTGCCCTATATATATGATAAAGACATCTAATGGAAGGTCATAACTTACCTTTCTCTGGCTAACGCTTATAAAGAATCTCTTTTTTTATTTTATTTGGAATAAGTTTTAGGGGGGGAATGGATGTAGAGAAATTTGTATCTCAGTTCTAACAGAATAAATAAAGGTAAACATGCATATAGTACAAATAAACAGTCTTTTCAGTCAATGTAAAATTGAATATTCATACTGTGTCAATATGTTTTGAGTACAAGTGACCAATTTGACTTCTATAAAATGTGTAATTGCTGCTGGAGGACACAACCAAAACCTCAAATGTAAGAATGGTGATCTCTAGTTTCTTTTTGATGATTTAATTGTAATAATAGAGTAACTTATTGCTTGGGAATCAATGCCTTACACTGTTAATTTATTATCCATCTATTATATTACTTAAATTGGACTTTTATGTCTAATTATCATCTATGGCTGTAATAGTTAAATGCCTTAGGTTAAGTATAAATCTATTGCCTCAAAAACAAAAAATGTCCTTCGTGTAACTAGGCAAAGCTACCAGCAGTTAACCAGAGCAAAGAAACAGGCTGAGACTAAGGGGGGGCTAACCAGAAATAGACCGAGGGGTTGAGTTATTGGGGTCACCTTGCAGGAAGAAAACGAATCACAAATTCTTCCCCGCTTTAAGGTGTTGCCACCTTCCCCAGCCTCCCCTCTTCCTTCTCTGTCGACCTAATTACATGCACATGTTTCCGGCTGTGGCCCCGCCGCCGTCAGCAGCTACCTGAGCACTTTGTCCCGTGGGCATCACAGCTACGAGTGATGGATACCATGACTTCTGTACAGTCCCCAACAGCAGAACTGGGATTTGTTCCACAGTTTGATGTGCTCCAATTTCTAATTTTGTAGCTCATATCTCCCAGACTCCCTCAAGTCCCAGCGTAAGGTAATGTCAAGTCAAGAACAATGGATTAAGTTGAGCCGTGATTCCTGCTGGAAACCAGGGCAAAGTCAAGGGGGGCGGACACCACTGGAGAGTATACAGCTGAACGATTTACCAAGGAAATGGGACTCGGTTCATCTTTTTAATGTAATAATCGGTGACATTTCAATAAAAATGCCTTGTGTTGCTACTCAATATCATTGAATAATACAACAAAAATGGAGCCTCAGGAAAGCTTTTACATTTCTTTGTCTAACCAAAACAACCAAAAAATTAATTGACACAAGAAAAAAAAAAAAAACGCTTTTATTTATTAGTTTAAAATAACCGGAGGGGGGGCGGCTGGTTTAAAGTGCTGACAACAAACCGCAGCGTCCCCGTTTAAACTCCAGACAGGGAGCTTTGTTGCATGTCATTGCCCATCTTGCTCAAATAAAAGCACAAATTACCTCAAAACTACTTTTAAAAGGTCGCTACAGCCTAACAGACATCGAGTTAATAGCCACCTACACACGCTTCATCAAGACAGCGATACAGAAATAAATAAATACACTGCTCACACTATTCAGTGCAAGAACAATTAGCACTTATCAAAAGTGAAAATGTGATGCTGCTTTAACGTGTCAAAGGTTTAAAACCTTAAACAAAACGGCAAAACATACAAAAAGGTCTTCTGAGCGTCAAGTGTCGCAGACCGACCTCCAAATATTTAAAACACTTATGCAGCCATGTAAAAATAAAGAAAGAGAAAGAAGATGACTGACCACACTGTGTTTGACTTTGACCAAACAAATCATTTCTGAGGGCAGAAAGGAGAGCGTCTCTGCTGTTTCTGTAGTGCTTTAAAAGCTGCTAATTACAAAACGTCTCTATCGGGGGAAAGAGGGACTGATAATGAATGAGAGCTTTAAGTGCCTTTAAGTGTCGGGACCAATCCTAGCCAGATATGTACCAAGTAGTACTTTATTCTTTTAATGGTTTGTTTTACTCAGCTGAGGTGCCAGGCGGGTGGTGTTTACCACATACAATAGAGCAATACAAGGACCGCCAGAAGGTTAGGAGGGGTGCTTAAATGTAACACCGCAATGAATTTATAGTTTTTTCCCGGATGGACAGCTTACCTGACGCTGTCTGAATTGTCTTTGCGCAGTAAACGCCATCCATCTGGTACACCCAGTGAGCTAAAACAAACAGTAAGAAGTGACTCACCCTAAGCAGCATTTTAGAGAAAACCATCTTTTGTTATTTAGAGAAGTGAAAGACACAGTATGGAGATTCTTCAACTGAGGTCACTGAATTGAGCTTTTTCTTTAAATTTTCAAAAAACGAGAAAAAAAAAAAAAAAACAAAAAGAAAAAATGTTGACGTGTAAGTGACCTGCCAACAAAAATATCAGAAATCAAAAGAAACAGAACTGATTGGACCAATCCTTTAGGTGATTTAATTCAGTGAGAGTTTGTGAGCTATGCATTTGCTTTTTATCATATTTTAAATATCAAAAACTCAGAAAATAATGCAACTTCAATAGTGTAATCTATTGCTTTTAAGACATCCTAAAGGAGTGGTCGATTTAAACAAAGCCTTAGGCGACTATAGGAACTGTAATATAACAGCATTAGTAAAGGATCATTGTGCCTCTAGAAGTCATAGCAATAAGTGTGATGGTAGTCCATGTTTAGAGCAAAACATACTACTGTAAATAATAATAATAATATGAGCAAATTAATTAGTGGCCTGATCATTGTAAGATGTTAAAGGCTAACTTTGTGCTATATGATGCTGCGGTCACTAATGGGAAGCCACTGGAAAATGAAGAAATAAAACAGCATCATAGTATAATTCTCACTCCGTCGCCCAAGCCTCTGTTTGATCTTAAGGGTAAAATAAAACTACAACTACACACTTTTTTGCCCATGATGTCGTGAAAATGCATGTTGACAGCCTGGTCCACTGATTGTTCGGCCTCGAAAGTAATAAATCCAAAACCTAGCCAACGACCAAGAGTGAATCAAGGTAGCAGGGGGGTTGTGACAACACAAGATGAAGAACAGTATTGGGCTTCAGCAGAGTGAGGATCCGTCAAGACTGAGCAAGAGGCTCCTGGGGTTCGGATGATGTCGCAGACTCGCAGAACAACACAAATCCAAGACTAAAGCCTGGGGGATTGAAGGAAACTTTGCTCTTTACTGTGCAAAAATGTGAAATATGTTGTCAAAATAACAATACAGGACTGCTTAACTGCTAAACATGAAGAATGATGAGTGCAGCATTTGATTTAATGTGAAATGTCACATAAAGAAAGTCAATGAAGCCCAGCTTCCATCCTTTAACTTTGATAAATGCCAATTGAACCAATACTACATTTTGTTACTTCATGCTGTTTCATCCAAACCCCACCTTGATCTGTCCCTTGGTATATTGCTGTGGAGCACACACTCGCAGCAGCCATTGTTAATGCATCACAAAAATATGGAGAAACACAAACTGTAGAATGCCTAAAGCTTTCTCCAAGCTTTCCCAAATTCAGTATTTCACTTTTGAGTCAGCCAGGATAAGCCTATAATGGACAATTAAAGTATTGCTCACAGCAGTAACACAAAGATATAGGCCACAACTGGTTTCCCAAAGTGACGAGCTGATAATTTTGATCAAGAGTTTTCATGGGGGATATACAAAGTTCATCAACAAGGACAAGAACATTTTCGGTCCAACGTTTTAGCTTCATAAACTCGTCTGACAATCAGCAACAGAACTTTTCAGAGCCAGCAGGCCGCAGCGCGCTGCAGTGATCTACTTTCAATTTGATTAACTTCCGCTATGGCAGAATTGGGTTGTGTGCACATCTCTACTTGGGGACCTAACCTGAATCCAATTAAAGGTCCTACGAGACCTCTAGTGCCACGCCAAGCATTCCCAAGACTCATGATCTATCGCTATTAATAAGATCTGTCAATGACCCGTCCTTAATCTAAATATAAAACAAGTTGACACATTGAAGAGTTTCACATTTCTTGGTTACACTTAAATTTTGAAAGACTTATAACTCAAATCAGATTTTAACTCCCGATGAAACCGATGTGAAAAGAAAAGATTGTTCATGTTTTTGATTTTTCTGTGTTTATCACAAATCTTATAACGGGCCATTTCAGACAAACGTAAACGGATGACTCCTGCATACAATATTTTTTATTATTTTATATACCAAACAATGAATCTATTAATCGTGGAAATAATTGATGGAATAATAAATACTGAAAAAGATTGTTAGTTGCAGCCCTAATCACTTGTTCTCTATATAATTATGTTATTGCAAATTATCTGATAAGAGTATCTAATTATGTAAGACATTAACCAAGAATGTGTTTTAAAGGGATTCGATTTTTACTTCTCGATTCGTGAGATATTGGTCACATATTCACCATGATAATGTCAGTATCACCCTCCAACTAAACATCTTAAATTTAAGAAATGACAAACATTCAGAGGACGCGAGCGCCTATATTTTAATAAAGAAAATTTGAATTGTCGCTAAAACTAAAACTAATCTGAAGGCAAATCAACAACAAGCTCTTCCTCTCTAATGACTGAGAACAGGTCCTTTGAGTTGATGCAACTTTGTACACACCCCACTTTGACCAAGTAAAGAATTTGAGTGCTTTTACATTTGGCCTGTACCTCTGTGCTACCAGTCAATGCACAGTAACCTAAAGGAGAAAAGACAAATCTTAAGAGACACCGTTAATCACATTCAAACCATTCACAAGGAGAAGGGGAGCAGAAGAAAGAAAAATAGAAAGGGCTTACTTACAAAAATACTTAACTTTCTACATATGGGAAAACACATACTACGCCATTTAAGATACATGTAGAAGTTACGTCTAAATCAAGGTAAAGAAAACTTATTCCAACATTGAGAGTCTATTTGTTTTAGTAAAAGAAACGGTTTATACTATTAAAGATTATGTTACTGGTGCAACACATCATGTTAAATTCCAATGACAAACTATTCTGGGTTTCTCCCAATAGAGAATAAATGGGGGTTTTGAAGGGAGAGCAGTAATACATGTTGTGGGTCAGTGGCCGCTGCATCACTGCTATGTAGGACAAACACAGATGTAACAGCTGTGACTGTAAGGCAGCGGGCAGAGTCTGACACCAACACTGCCGGTGGCACAAGGTCTGATTCCCAGTGAGGCCATCCATGAAAAAAGTGTCGGCACATGTCATAAACGCATGGTACACTTATGATTAACTGGACAAACTCTTCTGAGATTTTAAAGGTTTGTGGTGTACCGACAGGTAAAAGGTTAGAGCGGCTTTAGAAATAGTAAAGTAAAACCTTTTCATGGTTCCATTGTTCTGAGGATAACAGTGTAATATACACCTCCAGCCTCTTTGAAGGACGAAGCCCCCTTTAGATTCTCAGACTGTTCTCAATATGCCAGTGGCATGTTGTGATAAAGTACTGGATTTTTTTTTGGAGCACCTACTTTCCTGCATCCTGCCTTCTTTCCTCCAGTAAGTGATCTCCTTTCCACGACACCTTTTAAAGTCCTTCTAATTAGAGGCATACACTTCTTGCATTTAATACATTTTAGAGGAGGAAGCACTCCTTCAAATGTGATAACTCCTGTAGCTGTATTGAGTAATACTTTATTTAGGCTGAAGTG
Source organism: Bovichtus diacanthus (assembly GCA_943590825.1). Lineage (NCBI taxonomy): Eukaryota > Metazoa > Chordata > Actinopteri > Perciformes > Bovichtidae > Bovichtus > Bovichtus diacanthus. The sequence goes on along the minus strand of CALSBV010011200.1, from coordinate 1,260,642 downwards.
GGGACAAACTGGTACCTCTACTTCTTAAATGGGATTTTCTCCTTTTTATTTTTCATAGTTTAAATAGCTTAAGCTGAAGATGGACTGTTGGCTGGACAAAACATGGAATTTAAGAAAAAATACTAAACTATTATCTCACATTTTAAACAAGTAGACAAGTAACAGAATCAATAATTGAAATAAAAAAACTGCCATTTGATTTATACTGCAGTATCTAGTTGGACGTAGCATGAACACCACCTAAACCTAGAGATTCTTCATACATCCTTAAACAAATTTGAATGCATCACTGAGCCGCTTGAATGAGACAAATCTTCCTCGGGGGTTTCATAACATTTAAGAGGGCACTCTGCGCACAATAAGCTGCGTTAATAGACTTTGATGTAGTAATGCATACATATTCACCCCAACAAGAAGACACAGTTTCACATGTAGTGCAGGGAACATTACGAAGCTCCTGAGGATGATCTTTACTCCTCCTCCTCTGCGTTTCAACCAATATTGTTGAGTAAAGGCTTTTAGATAACTACTCTCCTTGCTCCTCCTCTTTAACAGGCTAGAAATGTGTCCATGGAACGGACTTGTGTCGTCACACAAGGTCATTCAGGACACTGCATCAGTCCAAATCAGAGCCTGTGATTTACGAAACAATTCTCAGTTTTGAGCATGTGACAAACGCTGAAACAAGGTTTTAAGGTGCCATCTACTATTGTATTGTGTAGGCAGACTACATACAGCACTGTAGAAATATATAACGTCTCATAAACTGAAAGTAGCGCCTTGATGACTGTTTGAGAACGTCATTCAACTCACAGGAGAGCCGTGAATTCGGCATTACACTAAGCTTTTCATTCCTCTAGAAATGTCAAGTCAGATTTTACATTTGATTGCACGCTGTGGCGACTTTGCACAAGGTTTTATCAAACATGCTTTTGTGTTTTATTGTGCGTCTTCACCACACATAAAATTCCTCTTATGGCTTAATTGAATTGAATATCTGGGGCTGAATGAGCTTTTTCTCTTTGGGACAGAATAGTTTGTCATGAGATTTAAGATGTTAAGGTATGGAGAGGGGAGAGAAAAAACGGGATCAGCTTTTACCTCGGGGCCTCTGCTTCTCCGCATCATAGATCATTACCACCTCTGTGACCTTGAATGGGACAAAGGGAAACAGTGGCTCCATTAAGAAAACCAGACCGGGTCCATCTTTACTCCAATTAATATTCTGCCTCAATTTGAACAAATAATTCATTGTCCTGTCCCATCCCACTAAATTTATTTTTTTTTATACTGTAGTATTGACCCTGTTCAATGTCACATCCATTCTTAATTAAGATATAAACTGCATTATGCACTTGGCAATACTCACCACTCCGAATCTATTGAAATAGTCCCTGAGTTCAGGCTCGCCGCAGTTATGGGGGATTCCACCTACAAATATCTTCTTTGATTTATTGCTATCGGCTTTGCTGCCCTTCTGAAAGAAAACAGGGAGTGTATGGATTTCAATGTCTCTTATAGGACCACTCTGGGAAGGGGCCAGTTAACTGAGCCATCATCTATTCAGACAGTGCAGAGGAAATTAGGTTCTCCTCTTGCCCTGGGGTATAATTCTTAACATGTCATGTCAATGCAAACACTAGTCTCCACAGATCAGAGAGCACGGCTCCCTCCACTTACTCTCAGCCACTAAGCATTTCAGCTTTGCTGTGCACTGCACTCGTGCTGCTAGAGGCTGCTTACAACAATGATTTTTAACAATTACATCTTCTGCTTTGTTAGTAAAACATTCAGTAGCATCTACTTAAAGTCAGTGAAAGGAGGTCCAGTAGGAGGCAAAGAGCCTCATTCATAAAAGCTGACTTAGAATGTATGTTTACAGCCAAATATATGACATATAAAAAATAAACATTTTTTATATGTCATATATTTGGCTGTAATATTGACAGCAAAAGGTGCAATAAGTAAAACCTTTTCCGTCCAAAGAGATAAAATAACTATAAAACATCTGCAGTGGCTTGTTGATCGACCCACAAATTACCCAAGTTGCGCCAGAGATTTCCGCCATTCAAAAAGCAATTTTCTGTCCCACACACCGGCCTACTCGCCTCTAATTGTACTTGTGTTTTCTCAGGTTTTATTCAATGACGGAGGACAGGTGTAAGAAAAACATAGCTTAGCTAAGGCAAGAAAGTTTTATTTTTCAAAATAAAATAAAAACTGTTCCACATTTATTTTATTTTTTATAAAAAGGTAATGCAAATGTGTCGTAATTTACCAACATTTAGCAGGGTGCTACAGGACTATGACCTCTTCATGAGTCATTTCTATTACATCTGGGAAAATGTGACCTTATCATGTGTCAATCCCAGGCCAGTGTAAACTGTACCAAATATCTGCTGATATTGTTCCACTACCTTGAGCACAAATAGAGGTCAATACACGTCATCAAGTCTTTAATGCTTCTGTGATTTAGAAAAACCCAAAAATAATGTCGAGCATTCTCAAAAGGTAAGAAAGCTGCGCACTGCGATCTCTTTCTTTTTTTTTTTTTTTTTTTTTTTTTTGAATGGCACTCTTTGACGAAACAAAATGTAGGTCAATGTCAGACTGTTTTTATAAATGAAGTTCAAGGTCTCCTCATGAAAAGATTCCAACCTCAGGAGGAGGGGATGGAGAGTCTTATTCCAGCAGAAACACCTAGCATAGCCTCCCCAGTAGAAATCAGATTCCTCTTACCCAGCCCTCCTTGGTTCGAGATTTTTCAGGTTGCATTCCTCTGGGAGTACATGGCTTCGGGTCAATCTGACAGCAGAGAGAGAGAAAACGCTTGACATTAGCTCCAAATAAAGGCACCTTCAAATTACATTCTTCACTGAATCCATTACAGTATATTGACTCGCCTGATATATGTGCTGACATTAATTTGAATATGCGGCCAATAAAACGTGATGCTCTTCTTTGTCTCCTTCAACAGAACAAAGGTGGCAATATGTCGTTCATGGTGAGCTGATTGTATGGAAGCACTTTTGCAGAAGATGAATAACGGCTTGTTTCCTTTCAGCCATCTCTGAGAAATCCAGGTTCAACTGCCAATTTTGCAAACTTGCCTTTAAAACAAGTCTTGTTGGGCAAACAAATGTCAAAATGTTGCAAAGCGCTTCTGTACTAATGTCTGCAGGCAAGTACAAATGTGCTTCTCCTTGAATAACTTCTAACTCCTCTGAACGGTGAAATACAGTATGAGGTTTTTCACTTTGCTCACACAAAGCACAGGCTGATTACTCAGGCTGACTTGATAATCTGCTCCTTTGATTTAAAATACTCACATTTCTTCCATCAAGATTATGCGGCTTTGTCTCCAGCACTGTCCGTACACAATTGGGGTCTTTGAATTTGACAAAGCCAAAGCCTCGCGACTGATTTGTAGTTTTGTCCTTCATGATGACACAATCTACTACTTCCCCATACTGTGAGAAGTAGTTTCTAAGTGTCTCTGAAAAGAGAAATACATACATTACATAACAGTGGTGGTTCATAATAAATATATAATAAATAATAAAATAAGCACAGAAACATACAACGCTGCAAAGGTGCAATTATAATTAATAATTCTCAGCCCAGTTTGCATCCTGAACACAAAGAAGTGTTGCAATGATTTATAGAACTCATGCTTTTATGTTGATAAATGATGCTAAGAAAATATCTTCAGCACCACAACCTGCACTAAAACAGCTGTGGGGAAAAAAAACACAGGGAACAGTAGAGTCATCCAGTGACCTTGATTTTATTTTACGGCGGAATATTGGGAATTTTACCATTGTTTTTAATACGGAAACATAAAAACACAGTGCAGTCACATGCCACATATTGACATTCCTTAAGAGCACACAAAGCACTGACACACTGTCACGTTAAACAGCACCAAATATACACCCAACTACTGTAACGCCCGCACACACCCACAGCAGCAAGGCGTGCAAGTTTAAACAAATGAGGAGCCACTTAGGAGAGTTATTGTAATTCGTTTTTCTCATAGCTGGAAAGCCCTGGGGCATCGCTAGGGAAACACGCTCAGGGTTAGGCAGCACTGTGGTTCAGATCTTAATGTTATCAGTGCTGCTAACACAGGCAAGCCCTTGTTCAAAGTTACACAATGGCTAACCATGCATGAGCCAGTAAAGGGCTTCAGACACACTAGACCATCTCTGGGCAAGTCTGGGGAGGTATACGCACACACAATGTAGACTGTATGATGTAGACTTCAACACCAGTGTTTGCAACTGATCATTAGTAATTATGCAATGTGACATATTCCCAATGCCATATTCCAAACACAGGAAAATTGCATTAATAAAAAGGGCCACAAGTAGACTTTACCAAGCCTAGGTGTGTATATATACACATGTATTTGCATGAGTACACTGCACACTGCAGATTTAAAATCATATTGTGATATCAATATAATATCAATACTGCGACTTGATATTTTATAAATATTAATATGCATCAGTGGTGTGGTGTTATATTGTCCAATCCATGTCATATTAGCACATCAAAACCATCATACAACACTTGATATAATCTGGAATTATATCTCTATCTGCTAGACCATCATAGCTATGTTAGTAAAGATTTCATTGTCAGAGACCAATCATACACCCTTATTTTAATCATTGTATATAAGCACCAACTGTCAAAAGTAATATAAAACAATAATATAAAAAAATATTTTAAAAAATTGCCATTAAAGAAGGGGTATAAATACTAAGATTTGTATATTAATAATATTGCCCAGCTCTACTCTGTATTTCATAGCTGAATTTGATCACATAATCTATAAAAAAAAAAAATAATTCAACAAGCTACCATCCAGATCCTCCAGTGTTACAACAAATCCATGCAGCTACAGCAGAGTTCAACACATTCCTGTGAATTAAAAGCACCATGTGCATGAAGTGAGAGAGAATTCACAGGTTAAACAGGTCGACTTACCTTGTGTGGTACTCCAGTCCAATCCACCCACAAACAGTTTCCTGAAAAGAGTAGTTAAATAACTATTCAGTCGATCATTGGTCGTCAGTTTGAATTGAAGTAAATGATCAACTGCTGTACAAATCCACCACAAAAGGCATGATAACAAGCATGGAGACATTGTGCCTGTCCAGAAGCATTAAAAAGGCTGAAAACACAGAGAGAGGGGAAGATTGACAGCACAGTTTAAGAGCCATAACAACCCTACAGCTGACTGGACAGATAAGTACACAGATATTACACAACATGGAGCGATGCTGCCACCAAAGCTGGTGCAGCGTGGGGAGACATAGACACCGCTTCAGTTTAAAGGTCCGTGTTTAATGTGACTCGTGTTCAGGTGCACTGCTGCTCGTGGATGTCATGACACCGACTGCAATGGCCTCGACAAATACGGTCTTTTTACGAACCTCCTGCCACGTAAGTTACCCCGTAGCGTTAAGCAAGCTAACACAGCACCCAGCTGGAAAAAAAAAAACTGACTCCCGAAGCTGCAGCTTTCCCCGCTGAAAGCCCCGAGTACGGTCCCGTCACAGCGGAGGGCAGGAGAGCGGCTGCTCGGCTCCCTGCATGCGGACCGGTGAACTCGGAGGCTGGTTACAAAACTGGAAGTTTAGGCGGCACTAATATTAAACCAGCTAGCGAGTTCATTCGTGATTACGGTCACTGCGGAACTGATGAATGGCAGAAGTGTGGGGTCAGTGCAGGCGGGGATGCTCCATCCTCCAGCAGTGCCCGCTAAATGTCCTCGCGCTGGCGAAGTCAAGAAGAGACTTTCGCTTCGCTGGCAAACGTTAGCTAAGCTAGCTCAGGTGCTAACTGGAAACAACACTGAAATAAGTAACTACACTTTCACACATCCCATTGACAAGCTAAGTGACACTACCCCAGACACACATGGTGTGTTTCCTCGTAAGCAATAACGGTAACAACGGAGCTACTTTAATGACTACTTTCACTTTTTGGCCGTCTTTCCTCGGGCTAGCGATGTGGCTGAGTTACTACAGCTAGCTTAGCTTGGTAGCTAACGTTAGCTGTCAGATGACAGCTTGACAAGCGAGCACGCTAATTATAAGTTACAACGTAGTTTACACTTTCATGTGTCTGCAGTGGAAGGCTGTGTTAAATGGATCTTACCCGACTTCATCTCCGACTAAGTTGTTGTTCATTTCTGTGGCTATAGTGGGGGAGTGTAGGAGCTGTAACCGGCTTATTGCTTCAGTGCTGCCCCTCTCAGACTCACTGAGAGCGGAGGAAGGTCACTCCGCTTTTTGGTTCAAACTGCTCTGCGCAATGACGACGCTGCAGGGGGCAGCAGCCTTTAAAGGAACATTACACCCAACATTATTCACCCAGCTCACTCTCTTTACTATTTTTAACTATATCACAGGGGTATCTAAATGCTTTACACCCCGGAGGTCTTTTAGCACAGGGGTCCCCAACCACCGGGCCGCGGACCAGTACCGGGCC